>APFE031649687.1:0-10724 GCA_000404065.3 Pinus taeda | reverse complement strand
GGTTTCCAACATATCTTCCCTGACCCCTCAGTGAAGAACTAGTTTGAGTGATTCAAGATCAAGGGTGCATCTGGCCCTCCTATAACCGAATTGAAATATCTCCTCATAGTCTTCTAGGGATTCATCAAGTCCAAGAGTCATCCTAAAGATTTATTCCTTGGTTTCCTTAGACCTGCAACAATCCTTGTACTTGTTATTGAAGGCTTGTTTCATTTGGGCCCATGTAGTGATGCTACTCCCAGGCATACCTATAAACCAACACAAGGCTGCATCTTCGAGGGTAGAGGGGAATAATTTCAGCTTCTTCTCATTAGAGACACAATCATAGGTCCTATAGACAACAAAAAATTCAAACATGAAGGTATCAGGATCCTTAGAGGTTAAGCCATGGAAGTGTAGAAGGGTAGTAGGGATTATGTTCTTCATTCTAGCCTCTCCATTGGTCTCTCTAATAGGGAAAACCTAATTGCCCCTACTTTCATCCATATTTTGGGTAGGTGAAGTGGGTTCTTCTTCTTCCCCAATAGGTTCTTCAAAAATTTATCTAATTGCCTTCGCTTTCTCGCTTTTCGCATTTATGCACAAGGATTCAATTCCAAATAAGGCATTGTTGCCTCTGCTTTCTCGCATTTTCCTGTGCTTATTCTACAGGTGATGCAGCCTTATGTACTTGCTATTGCAGCCATATCTTCTTTACTTTCCATGACTCTTTTCATAAAATTAAATGACATTGTCAAATGCTTTCACTCTTACTGAAGTTTATATGATAGCGAAAATGACATGGTCAAATGATTTTACTCTTGAAGTTAAATATGATAGCGAAAATGAGATATATGATTAGACTGTGGGTTGTTGTTTTCTCAGGTTTTGTGAATGTGTGGTTAAATTAATTTTAATTTTAATATGTTTCTTGAATTATTTGACATTAGTACTGATGAAATTGCTTGACAAAGTGCCCTTTGATGTTCTGTTTTTTTAAAGATTCGATTGAATTAATTTTAATTTTGATAGACTTATAAAATTATTTGCCATGGTACCTGTAAAATGTTCGAAGATAATTCCTTTTGAGAATTCCTTTTTCGTGGCCTTCATTGCATATTTATGTTGAAATCATTCTGTAGGGTATGTTAACACGTTTGTAGCATATTTTTGTGCAAGGATTCAATTCCAGATAAGGAATTCTTGTCTCTACCTTCTGTGGCTTTCTCCTTTTCTTTTGCAATGAAAAGTAGGATTAGGTAGCTAGAAAGGGTTTACTTGCAGGGATCAATTTGCATGTGTGATTTCCTTGCTATATTTGGCATGCATGGTTATCTATGTGTGTTCTTGGTTATATTTTTTTTATTGCCATGGATTTTTCCATGTGTGGCAGTGCTCTTTGGCCTTTCCTTAACATTTCTAGTTAGCATAGAGGTGATGGGTTCTCATGTTTTGGTGGAGCTGGGTTGTTGGATGGGTTCGAAGTTGAGCGAGGCGGATCTCGGAAAGGAAAAATGCATGGCATAGTGATCCCTGATCTTGACTATGGATTGCGGTAAATCCACTGGCTTAGTAACCCCTGAATCGGACTGTGGGTTACCATAAATCCAGGTATTGTGTACCTCGTTGGGCCTAGGAATCCTCGACTGGTGAATGGCAGGATATATAATAAATTCTAGAGGTGGGGTCCCTCGATCAGGCCTATGAATAGTTTTCTGTGAATGGTGAGATATGTGGTAAAGCCTCGATGGTGTTGTGTCGATCATGGCCTAGTGACCTTTGAATTAGACTATGAGTTGCCGTAAAGCCTAGGGACTAGGAGTAGTAAAATTCCTCATGATATGGGTGGATAAATCTGGTGGCATCCATGGTCGTTTGTTTCTTCTTTCGGTTATGAGTCCCACATTCATGCTTGGAATATCGCATGAGAGTGGTTGGCTGAAGAGAGAATCGACTCATCGAATCTATGGTCGGGTGGAACAGGGTAGTCACATACTGGGTAGGTTTTTGCATTCATAAATAAGAGTTTCTTTCCTTGGTATTTTAGGTGTAAATGTACTGGTTCATTTGTGGCATATATGGCTATTGTATGCTCATTATTTCTATTGTTTATATGCTGGTTATGAATATGTTTTATGATAGTGACAATGTATGGTTGTCATCACGTTTTGATTTGTAAATGAATGAGTAATGAATATATGTCCTAATAGATATGTGATAAAGCAATGCTTCTAGATATTGAATTATTATATTAATATTGTCCTTATTGGTTTCTAGACCCTTTTGTTGTAATTGTACCCATTGTCACCTATATATACTAAGGATACCTAGATTTAGAGGCCACATCAACTTGTACACGTGTTATATTGTGAAAGGAGGTTTCCCTTTTAAAGAGGGTTCAAAATCATTATTCTCTTTCATTCTCAACTCATCGAGTTACTTATTTTTCTCTTTTCTTGCTACTAGGGTGTTTCGATGCATAACATTGATTCATCAAACTTGTAAATTTCTACACCATTGGTCAACCCAAAATGTAGCACCACAAATTCGTAGTATCCAACCAAGGTTTAAATGTTTCCTTTGCAATATCTTCTTCCTTATTTTTTAAGCTAGATATCAAAGACCATTATATATCAATTTTAGAAAATACCGTGACTTATTTCATACAATCAAAATATCATGAATTTGATGTAAGGCATATTGATTTTTAATTCCACTTGCATTTACCTACTTGTAGTCAATGTAATGCCTCCAAGACACATTTCTTTCATAAAAAATCACCAGTTCTCCCCAAGTTTATATACTAGGTTAAGTCAACCTTTCAATATATTTTGAAGTTGCATGTGTAAATCCTACAATTCTATTATAATCATATAATATAGAGGCTTGGAAATAGGCTATATTTGTGCTTTAAGTTCAATAGTAAATTATATCTCACATTTTAATGGTAGTCTAGGAAACTCTTCTAGAAATGCATCAAGAAATTCTAACAATATTTGATGATGTTATATATATTTTGAATATTTTTCTAGTTCATAGCAACTACCACATACATAAAACACCCTTGCTCAAGACCCATTTTCAGTTGTAAGGCTGAAAAGAATCTTAGAGTTGCTTATCTCTTGGTTCCTACCAAGATTCTCCTTTCCCCTAAATCATCTACAAATTAAAGTAACTTACCTTTCATATATAGAATTATTTCATGAGCTCCCAACCAATCCGTACTACGAAATATAACATTGGATCCCAAGGTGGTAACATATGATAATATCTAAGTATTGCATGCTCTCAAATCAAGTTCGTAATATTTTAACAAGTGTTATACCTCTTTTTAATAATTAAATTCATCTCAACCAATTTATAATGTATTTTGTTTCATTCCATTAAACCACATCTAAATAACGAATTTGGAGAAATAAAAGTTTTATTGTCTTTTCGATCAATTAATAAAGAAAATTTAATTCCATTTATTTTACCTACAATCTACAAGATTGTATATTGGTGTTCTACTTGATAATTATTCACCATAACATGAATCCTATGTGTCTTATGTTACGTTAATATTGACTCACAAAGTAGTTAAGATAACCTTGTTTTGGTCATTGATGGATTTATCATTGGTGTTTTATGAGCCCATGCCATGGGTGACCCATGGTATTTAATGTAATGAATCCTAATTAAAGGATTGAAGAACTACATAAAATGCCTCAAGTGGCCTAGTGTTTCGTCAACTCAATGGATAAGGTCGATACATACATACATACATACATACATACATACATACATATATATATATATCTGTGTGTGTGTGTGTGTTTAGTTCTAATTTTCCCACTAAAGGGTTTCCGGGGTGAATATCGATTCTTTTCTACATGTGTACCATGAGTTTATTTCATTTCTCTAGTTAAACTCCATTTTTAACACGTGATATCATAGCACAATTAGAGAAATAATATAAACACAAATGATTATACACATGGAAAACATGTACATAAGAGTCAATATTTACCTTGGACACACTTTACCAAGAAAGCCAAGACTCGAGATATATATCTTTGTTACCATAATCCAAGCTAGCCAAGCTCCAAGCCACTCAAGGTATTTTACAATGGATTCCTTCAAGCCTTAAAATAAGCTTAATCACATCAAATGTCATGGGAAAATACCATTTTTTTCCCAATACCATGATCCTATAAACCACCAAAAATAATCATGTTAATGACCAAACAAATATATTGCATATCCTAAGAATAAGTTGTGGACCTATGGAATACTAATGTAAGTCGAATGAGTGATCAATTATATAATAGTGTTGAAGGATGCCGAAAGGTATCCTTAGTTGGATCATTGATGAGATCAAGCGAAAATACCAAAAACTCTTGTGTATGAGTTTTATATCATTTGCATATCAATGATGCATAACAGTTGGAGGAACTAGAGAACATAATGGGGGTAATATGAGACCAAATAGGGACACTTTATGTGAGGTGATTTCAATGTGTAGGGAATTTAGCCAAGTGGATGAATGCAAATTAACGTCAGGGTGGTTTAGCTCATCATGAATATGCATAAGATTAGTTATTTCCCTTGAGGTCAACAATTATTGTAGTTTCCTCAGAGTTATTAATTTGATAAGATCTAAGGTCTTAAACCACCCATAGGTGGAGGCATGAAAATATCGTCACTATAGGAGGTGGAATGCTTTAGTAGCATCCATGAATGAAGTTATGTTAAAGCTTGAGAATAAATATCCAATTTAATAGGATCTCCCAAGAACCTTTGATTTCATAGTAGCATGAGTGGCTTTAATGGATTCCACTCAACCATTAAAGAAAGAACAAGAAATGAGAGCTATGGGAAAGGATAATTTACATTGACACACTAGGGGAGAACTCATTATCAAAGAAATTACACCCACAAGTCTCCTAAATCAAATGATCATATATTTTAGCACCAGGATGGAAAAAATTCATTAGGAATGATCGGTTACAAATTAATGGATTTGGAGCTATTACAATTAGACAAAGGAATGTTTAGATATCACACGCTGGCACTTACTTCAGCATGGCATCAAAGATTCAAACCATACATTTCAAGGTTGTCATTGTGATCATAACAAACATCCTTTCCTCCTACAAAAGAAATCATCCCTTAGTGTTAAACCTAATGAACCAATTTCTTACATGAAGTGATGGTTCATTGTTATGTGAACCATGGTAAATGAAACCTAGAAAAACATCACAAGGATTGGCATGGAAGATAGTAGAAACACATGGATGTAGATTCGAATATAAAGAAATACTCAAATAAGGAGTGTTCGCTTCAACTTGTTGTATTTGGAGCAGAGAGTGATGTTGGTAAATAATATGGTAGATGTTTCTTGTGGCTCGTGGGTTCTCCCATAAAGAGGGAGTAGACTATGAGGAGAATTTTTCCCCTGTAGCCAAATATTCCTTTATTGAAGAAGTTCTTTCAATAGCTTTTGAGACAAGGTGGAACATCCACCAGATGGATGTGAAGATCACCTTCCTCAATGTCATCATTGAGGAAGAAGTCTATATCGAGCAACCATATGGGTTTGAAGTCCATGATAGAGAGACTTATGTATGTAGCTTTAATAAATCGCTATAGGCACTCAAAAAGGTACCCAAGGCATGATATTCAAGGAGCGATAACAATATGCAAAACATAGGCTTCACCAAGAGTGAGGTGGATCCCAACCTATACTTCTTGTTGATTGGGTCTAAGCCCCACATTTTAGTGTTGCATGTGGATGATCTAATTCGAATAGGTGTAGAGAGATTGATTGCATGTTGTATTTCAGATATAGCATTAGAATTTGAGATGAGGGATATCAGGTCGATGCATCACTTTCTCAGAATTTGGAGCAAACAGGTGAGATCCTCCTTAGGAAGGGGATGTACAAACTAAAGAATCGTCTCGAGTGTTAAATTTTCACCCATCTTCGCTCCTATTTCCTTCACATTGGTAGCTTAAAAATAGAGTTCATCTCTTGTGTCTTCAGCCAAAAATCCCTCGTTTCATAGATTTTTGGTGCTTCGTGTGTTCTCTGCATAGTAAGCATGTGAGCCTATCGTCTTGTGTCTATTTTGCGCACTTTGATTGTCCTCCCTCTCCACGAAACTACCAAAATACTCTCTCCCTTTTCACCTCTGACAGTTTTGGTTCACAAACTCCTTTCTTTCTTTGCCACATTCCACAAGAAAATGGGATAGTATGGGAGATCGTCCTCCACTCAGGCTGCCCAGTCTGACTTCAATGTTGTCAGCACAAGGCATTTTATGGTGAGGTGGTTAGTCATGACATAGATGTTGGTATGGTCCTACCCTTGGCATGCCATAGGAGAACCAACCAGCGCGCAAGAGGCCCTCAACAGGCACGCAACAGTGTATGACATGCCTTCCCTCTAAGAGCTTCGGATATCTTTGCTCCTCCCTTCAACCGGTCATCACTTTATTTCCACATAGATTTCGTATACATCCATAGTTCAAATAGTCATGCTAAAATACGCGGGTTGTCATGAAAAAGTGTTGTTACCCTCATAACTGAGACTTCTTCATGACCTCGAAACTCATATTTTTATAGTTCTTCTGAAAGATTCTAATTTCCTTGTGCTCCATAAAGCTAATAAATAAGAAATCATTTTGATAACCTCAATAATAGAAACCTTATTATCCTCTCTATGTATATTCTTTAGTTCCAAAAAACCCAAATCAAAAAATACTCTAACTTCTACACCATGATATCTTAACATTTTCCAAGTTGTGTTAACATTCTTTCTATGATTCACAAAATGATGAAAATACTTAGTGTTTTCATCTTCTTTAGGAATCCACAAGGCTTTACTTTAAGTATATGATTATTTTCGTTATTATTCAAAAAATTGATCATCGAAACCAACTACAACTTGACTAAAGAAAGCTTCCAAATTATCTATTAATTCTTGCTCATACCCAATTTTATTTTGATGTGTCTAAATCAAAAAGCATTATTTTGCCCTTTCTATATTGTTGGTGGAATGAATAAATAGTGACTTACAAGTCCAAGTAGTTTTTATGATTATTATTATTATTTTTTTTTTGGCTTTTCCGCTAGGGAATTTTAACGGGTCATTTCATTGCAAATTTTAATTGCAAGAAGTTTCTAGTAGGCCAATTATATTTTATGATATCTATATAGTCATTTAGTGGTCATATTGAATTTAAATGGTTTCCCACTATGTGTTCCAATTTTCTATAGCACTCGATGGGGAACAAATTAACCATGCCAGTGAAGTCCACACCCACACAAACCCGCAACCCTTAATAAAAAAAAAAAAAAAGAATAACTTCATTCCTAAAAATTATATTCAACTTTTTTGGCTATTTTGAGTTCACTCAACCTTAAACCTCTCTAGGCAAAGAATGCATTCATTGCCTTTGCATTCAATAGACCAAAATCTTTTGTTTTCTTAAAAAAATGATAATAAGTCATGATAGTTAATTTGGGTCTCCAGTAGATTTTAAATACTTTTACTACAAAATTTAGATTATCTACCATTCTAACAGACTAACATTATTTGCATAACACATTTCGTAATAAATGTTTGCTGCTAGGTAAAACTTATTTAATTAAAATAACATGATGTATAAAATTTTACCATTTTATTGTGCAACATTAAACACTTAAACCATGCCAACTAAAAAAATGAATAAATATATAACTAAGCTAACTAAAAGAGTAATAAATATTTAATTGTTAGTCTTAAAAACATATTCAAAATGACTTGTAAATATCACTATTATTATAAAAAATTTATTTCAATTAGAATCATGCTCAAGTAGTCATGCCAGTTAAAGTAGCTCAAATAGTCATGCGAGTTAAAGGTATCTGAAAATTTAAATCCATTTCTTTCTATAGGTAATTAACGATGCTCCACGATTTAGGACTTCTATAAGCAAGCGTAGTATTTGTAATTGAATTGGACAATCATAATATATTTACTTATAAAACAAGATAATAGTTGTTTGATGGTTATTTCTCTTCTATAGAGATTTAGAGATATTATTGAAAAAAATATTAAAACAATATTAAAATTTCTATTAATTAATTTTATAAAACAATAAGTACGAAAAGGAGTTTCAAAAAAGTTACATGAACGACTTTCCGGTTTTAAAAAAGTTGTATTAACGTTTAATGGGTCCAAATTAAAAGGAAATTAAAACCTCCATTACCCTTTAATGGGGCAAAATTAAAAGAAAAGCTTTGGATCCTCCATTACATAGCCGTTTGAATGCTTTTCATACCAATCGCACCTTTTACCATTGTTCTTGATGTAGTGAATGTTTGAGCCCTTGTTTCTTTTTTGAATATTTATGGTCTTGTGTTTGTTTCGAGCATCAGGGGATCGGCAAATTCTTGCTCACCTGTTGTTCTGGTTTATTGCTCTGCCATTCTGGCTTTATTGTTTTCATTTTCTCTGGGTTTATTGCTGGGCGATTTGATTCAGTTATCGTGTATATATTTTTATTTGACTTGGTAAGCTTTTGTCTTTTTTATTTTGTTTGCAGTGTTCTTTATTGGCATGTTAAATATGTTTATGGAACTTTAAAATGTGGTTTGGTAATTAGGGCTAAACACCATAAGTAAGAATATTATAATTCTTATTTTCACTGGTGTTCTTTATTGGCATGTTAAATCTGTTTATGGAACTTTAAAATGTGGTTTGGTAATTAGGGCTAAACACCATAAGTAAGAATATTATAATTCTTATTTTCACTAGTTAATCAGCGGAATGATTTAGAGATGGTACGAAAGAAGTGGTACAGTTTGCGAAAGCAATAGCAATGTTTGTGTCCTGCATTGACCTGACAATTAAAAAAGCTCAGTTGGGGAATTTCAGGTATTTTTCGTTGCAGTTGAGATTATTTTCGGTTGTTTCAAATTCGGTGTTAAAATTAGACGCACTTGAAATTTCTTAGATTATCCGTTCATAATTTGCTAGGTGGTGTGAATATGTGGTTAAACTAATTTTAATTTTAGCTCTAATATATTTCTTGAATTATTTGACATTATTCCTCATGAAATCGATGCTTTCTAATTTTCTGTTAAGATTCGTTTAAATTAATTGAAATTTTGATAGACTTATGATATTATTGGCCATGGAACCTGTACAAGGTTAGAAATAGAATTCAGTTTTCATGGCCTCTCTGTAGCAGATTTATGGTGGAATATTTGATGAAATTATTCTGCAGAATATTTTTTTTCAGAAGAAAAAACCATATTTTTTTTTTTATATTAAGGAAATATAAATTACATATAGAGGTCTATGAATATAAAGGAACCAGAGTGCCACAAAATCCAGAAGGATTCTAAAATGAGTGGGGAACATATAAATGCCAGATCATTGCATGCTGTAGGAGTGTTCCATATTTGCAAAAAGGTGCAGAAACATTACATCATGAAAAGATAATCTTAAAAGTCCCAAAATGTTGTGCATATTTACACATGGTAACAAAGCAAAAAGATGATGCTGGAGAGGGAAGCCTGTTCAACCCAGACAATCAAGGTAAGCCTTGATGCCAAGCAGAACAATCAAGGTAAGCCTTGATGCCAAGCAGAAGAGAAGACATAGGCCTCCTGGAGCTTTTGAAGATGTATTCATTCCTCCACTTCCATATGGACCAACAGACCGTAGTGAACATAGAGTGCCGAGGTGCTGACTGATTATTCTTCAGAATATGTTAAGAGGTTTGTCGCATATTTTTGTGCAAGGATTCAATTCTGGATAAAGGATTTTTGTCTCTGCATTCGATGGCTTTCTCCTCTGCTTCCTGCACGATGGATGCCTCGACTTATGCTGTTGGCTCCACATAAACTAAGTAGAAGCTCCGGCCACCTATTCTGGTAAAAAAGCCAAGTCGATAGATCCCATTAAATTAAATTAATTTTAATAATTTAAATGACATCAGAGAATTTTTGACAAAGTACTCTTTATTAGGCATTTGTAGTAGATTTATGTGAATGTATTGATGAAATTATTCTACAAAATACTTGTTTCAATGACCTGTGTCTAGGGATTCAATTGTGTATAAAGAATTGTTGCCTCTACCTTGTACGGCTTACTCCAGTGCTTCCTCTATGTCCAACGCCTCTGCTGGTTACTCTGGTGCCTCCTCTAAGGCCAATTCTCAACTGTAGCTTTTTACAATGTGGTGTTGATAAAATTATTCTAAACAATACTTTTTACAATGATCTTTGTCTAGGGATTCAATTCCGTATAAGGAATTGTGTCCAAAAAATATAACCATCTTTGGATTTCTTATGCCATTTCAATCATTGGAATTTTTTAGGACCTAATTATAATAAGCCCACACAAATTAATTAATCCATTGGTGATTCCATGTAGGGAAAAATAATGTTCCATATAGGTGACCCATCATGTAGGGCTGTAGCCATTCAATTTATTTAGGTCTAATTTAGGCAATCAATTCCATGTGTGAGTCATAGGATCATGAAAAATTTGTTGAGACTCAAACCCCATCATATTGGATGATTAAATTCACCATAAGGATTGGGGTGCATAAGAAAAAGTTTACTACAAAGTGGTACTGGTGTGATTAATGTTGCTTTTTAAGGTTATTCATATAAGGTTATATATTATTTGCAAGATATTATATTATGTTACAAAATCTCTATCATATTAGGTTAAAAAGTAATTTTCTATGCAAATATATATTTACATT
>APFE031649679.1:11072-31370 GCA_000404065.3 Pinus taeda | reverse complement strand
CTTGATCAATCATCCATAAACAACAAACTGCAATCCATAGACATGATCCATATGTCTAAAAATAGACATAGTCTAAAAGTAGACTTGCGCCAAAAATAGCCTGCGGGCCCATTTAGTGAAGGCGACTCCTTTCCACTAAGCTCCATCATCTTGTTGAATTCTCAACAAGCATTTCTTGTTGCACACTTTTCAACAAAAATCTTCAAATTTATTCCAAAAACACAAAAACATCTACAAGCAGGGGAGTGGGATCCTTTAGACATCAATTTCCATGTTTTTCTAGTTTAGCATAGAGATAGAATCTAGGAATAAATCACGATGTAATAAAGTTTAAATAGTTAAGGATAGTTGAGGTTCTCAAGGAAAATACCTCACTGAACAGATAGAATTAGTTAAGCATAGTGGAGGTTCTCGAGGAGGATGTCTCGCAGAACTGATAGTTGCAATAAATTAAGCCTCTGTTTTAGGAACTGGTTGTTAGCACGAACTAGTATATATGTAAGTTTGATGTTATTGTAAAGGGATTTTGACCGCACTCTTTATCACATATTTCTTAAAGGAAGAGGGACTTCTCTGTGTTGGCCGATCCCAGAGGTGTGGTGACCTTCAAACCCTCTCTGTGCATCAGAACTTGTATTTGCCTGTTAACCTGGTATTTATGTGTGTACTCGGCCTTGTTTTTCCTTTTGAGTCTTTATAATAATTGATTTTGCCTTATTTTCCAACTTATACTTCGATTTAAGCCTATTGGAGTGGTTTTCCTTTATATCAGCATGCTCTATTTCCCTTATATGCATTGTTGAGTTCTGGAGGTGGAAACTATGGTTTACACTGCAAAATCGTGGAAAACTTAGTTGGAATTGAGTTCTGGACTTGAAATCCTATTAAGTGTGGCCGATATCCTTATCGGGTCCGCAATCAATATCGCATCGCAGTGTTGGAGCGGGGAGGGAATAGTCCTTTGAAGCACCGACATTCGAAGTGTGACTTTCAGATCTGAAACAATATAAAGTAGGATTTAATAACTTATCGGGTCCACGACTTATCGCACTCGCAACTCTTTAAGCGGAGGAAGTTTGGCAAGGAGACATTGAAATCGACAACTACAATTGTCAATAACTCCACGTGTTATCACATTGGAAGGACCATTATGTTATGTTCCATTCCATAGGAACTGTTGATTGTGATCGATGATAAGCTACGATGTTATATCGCATCAGGGAATCACCAATAGCGAAGTGCCGATGGTATAACTGCGTGTTAACGCAATTCTGTGGAAAAGCAACTCCGATAGTGTTAATTCGAAGTGCGATATTGTTACTCCATTTCTCATGGAGCAATCATCGATAGTGTATTTTCTTGTGTAATAGCACTACGACAATTAAAGCCCTCCGATAGTGTATTTCCATGAATAATTGCATTATGGCCATGCACAGTTATGTTAATTCCATTCAAAAGCCCCACCGATTATGTAACTCATAATTCCTATAGAATTATAGTTCCGATAGTGGAAAAGGGGCTTTGTTGTGTAAATCATTTTTGATAACAGGGGTTGGGGCGATTAAGGAGGAAAGAGTGGTGATAGTGGCCAAAAAAGGAAATTTATGAATAGTCAGTCTAGAAATAGATGATTGATACTCCAGTGGAGCAAGAAGAAGGAATTCCATTAGATTTAGAAGAAATTGTAACAGGTTTTGCACAATTATCTATATCGCTTGTACCTAGGCCACCATTAGTGGTATCAGAGAAACCTTTTGACACTGAATTGAATCTCAGAATCAGAAGAAGGAAAGTTAATATGGCTTTTAGAGTTGGAAGAGGACAAGGATGTGGTGGAAGAGGTCGACCAGTTGAAAATTCTGAAGTGATGGAAGCTGTGCACCAGATGTAGGCTAGATTAGAGGCATTAACAACAGAGAGAAATATAGATGATGGGGATATTAGTGAGCTTAAGGTTGAAGCTGAACGATAGGAGGAAACTGTAGCAGTTACTCCTAAGATGAGATTCTTCCAGTCAGTGTTGAGATCCACAGCTAGGCCAATGACTGAGGTTTCAATATATGTAGGAGGACTGAATCCAGAAGAATTGATAGACTGGATGAATGGCATGGAGAAATTCTTTGATTATGAAGAAACAAAAGATGAGAAGAAAGTAAAGTTTATTGTCACTAAGCTAAAAGGACATGCAGCGCTTTGGTGGGATGGAGTGCAGGCATAAAGAAAGAGACTTGGCAATCAATCTATCAAAAATTGGAATAGGATGGTAGCAAAGCTAAGAGGTAAGTTCCTACCAAGTAATTATTAGCAAAACCTTGTTCAGATAGATGCAGAATCTTAGACAGAGGTATATGGCAGTGAAATAATACACAGAGGAATTCTATAAGGTAATCATAAGAGCTGGACAAACTCAGCATACAAATGAGAAGGTGGCTAGATATGTGAATGGTCTTAGGATGGACAATCAAGATGAGATAAGTATATTGTCTCCTAAAACAGTAGAGGAAGCTTATCAGATGGTAGTGAAGGCTAAAGAAAAACTCATGAGAAAGTAGTCTGCCAGAGGGAGAGGTACTTTCCGAGGTAGGGGCAGTCAAGGCGGTAGAGGAAGATCTACAACACCTAAAGGTGGAGCTAGTAGCAACTCAACCCAACATGCAACCACAGGAGGTGATGCAAGTGGCAGAGGTAGTTTTTCTAGAGGAAGAGGAGGAAGAGAAGAGGAAGAGAAGTAAGATGTTATAGATGTAACAAACTGGGACACGGAGCTTTTGAGTGCCTAGAGAATGCAAGAACAAGTCAAAAGAATGCAATTGTTGCTCAAGTTGAGGGAGAAGCAATAGCAGTAGTAGTGACACAAGAAGAAAATATACTAGAGAGAGGAGAATCTTTGGTAATCAATAAATTTTTGCTCAAGCCAGTAAAGGATATAGTTGAACCATCACAAACAAATACTTTGTTTAGAACAGTGTGCAAGGTTCAAGGGAAATGCTGTCAGATGATCATTGATAGTGGCAACACTGATAATTTGGTCTCTACAAAAGTGGTGGAGAAATTGAAGCTGAAGACAATGAAACATCCTACACTTTACAAGGTGTCATGGTTACAAAAGGGACATCAACTGTTAGTGAATTTGAATGAATAGTGTGAAGTGGAGTTGTAGTTGGGAAAATATAAGGCAAAAATTGTATGTGATGTGATGCCAATGGATGTGTGTCACATATTTCTTGGAAGACCTTAGCAGTATGATAGAGGAGCTATGCATGATGGGAAAATAAACACCTACAAGTTTGGTAAAAATGGTATCAATCATATGTTGTTGCCTATGGGAGAAGAAGATGCATCAGGAAAGAAGATTGATCCAAAAACTCTGTTACTGGGAGGAAAGGAATACTTGCAACAGATTGAAGAGAATGAGGTAAATTTTGCTATAATTTGCAAGCCCAAGGAAATAATGACTTCCACTAAAGTTTCTGATTTACCCATTGAAATTCAAGAAATGTTGGAAAACTATTGTGGTATCATTGTTGATGATTTTCCTAATGAGTTACCACCCATTAGAAGAATTAGCCATCATATAGATTTGATTCCTAGAGCAAATCTACCTAACAAAGTAGCTTACATAATGACTCCTACAAAAAATGAAGAAGTTAGGAAGCAGGTGTAGAAACTGCTTGACAAAGCGCTGATCAGAGAAAGCTTGAGTCCTTGTGCAGTACCAACAATGTTGAGTCCAAAGAAAGATGGAGGCTAGAGAATGCGTACTAATTCAAGAGCCATCAATAAAATCGAAATTAGGTATAGATTTCCTTTACCTAGAATTGAATATTTAATGGATTGCTTTAGTGGAGCAAGGTATTTTACAAAACTAGATCTTAAAAGTGGGTATCATCAGATAAGGATAAGAGAAGGGGATGAGTGGAAAACTGCCTTTAAGACAAATGAGGGATTGTATGAGTGGAGAGTAATGCCTTTTGGGTTGTCAAATGCACCAAGTACGTTTATGAGGCTCATGAATGAAGCTCTTAAAGAGTTTATTGGTAAATTTGTAACAGTATATCTGGACGATATATTAGTATATAGCAGGTCTAAGGAGGAGCACATAAGACATCTGGATTATGTCTTACAAAGGCTACATCAAGAGAAATTATTGCTGAATTTGAAGAAGTGTTCATTCATGAAAGAGGAGTTAGTGTATTTGGGTTTCGTTATTTCTACTGAAGGGCTGAAGATGGATCCAGAAAAGATCAAGGCAATCATGGAGTGGCCTTCACCTAAAAGTGTTTTTGAGGTAAGAAGTTTTCATGGTATTGCTAGTTTTTATAGGAAATTCATAAAGAATTTTAGTAAGATCAATGCCCCTATTATTGAGACCATAAAGAAAGATAAACAACCATTTAGATGGACTGCTGAAGCATAAAAGAATTTTCAGCTGTTGAAGAAGAAAATCACCAAAAAACCTCTTTTGGTTCTACCTAATTTTAAATAGCCTTTCCAAGTGAAATGTGATGCCAACGAAGAAGCTATTAGAGGTACTTTAAGTCAGGAAGATAGACCTATAGCTTATTTTAGTGAAAATATGAATGATTCAAAGAAGAAGTATTCTTCTTATGATAAAGAGTTCTATGCAGTTGTGCAGTCATTGAAGAAGTGGAGACATTATTTGATGTCAAAGGAGTTCATACTTTATTTAGATAACCATGCACTATAGTATATTATGCAGCCGCCAAAGCTTAGCCAAAAACATGCTAAATGGGTAGAGTATCTCCAAGGTTTCCATTTTGTCTTGAAGCACATAAATGGCCAATCAAACAAAGTTGCAGATGCCTTAAATAGGAGAAATGTATTACTTCAAGAGAGTGAGATTCAAGTGTTAGGTTTTGATTTTCTTAAAGAATTATATGAGACAGATCTAGATTTTAAAGAGGCACTTGAAGCTTGTAAAAGTACTGTTTTGATGGATAGGAATAAATGGTTGGATTATTTCTTACAAGATGGACTGTTGTGTAAGAGAAATCAGTTGTGCATACCAAACTGTTCTATGAGGGAGAATTTAATCAAAGAGAAACATAGTGGTGGACTTGCAGGACATTTTGGTATAGAGAAGACTTATGAATAGTTGAACAGATTTTATTTCTAGCCGAAAATGAGATCTGAAGTGGAAAAGTATGTGAAAACTTGTAAGATCTATCAATATGCAAAGGGAAGAAGCCAAAATATAGGTTTGTATGTTCCATTACCAATTCCAGATAGGCCTTAGGATATGGTAAGTATGGATTTTGTTTTGGGCTTACGAAAGACTCAAAGAGGAAATGATTCAATTTTTGTTGTAGTGGACAAATTTTCAAAAATGGCACATTTTATTCCATGTTATAAAACTAGTGATGCTACTCACATTGCTAATTTGTTTTTCAAGGAGATAGTAAGATTGCATGGGTTGCCTAAGAGTATTGGCTTAGGCAGAGATTCCAAATTTGTTGGACATTTCTAGAGGACATTATGGAAGAAGTTGGGAACTAAACTGAGTTTCAGTTCTGCCTATCATCCATAGACTGATGGATAGACTGAAGTTGTGAATAAGAATTTGGGCAATCTTTTAAGGAGTCTTACTGCTGAAAAACCAAAACAGTGGGATCAAGTGTTGGCACAAGCTGAATATGCATATAATGAGTCACCTAACAGGAGTAAAAGATAAAGTCCATTCCACATAGTTTATGGAATGCATCAAAGAGGAGTATCTAAGTTAAGAAACTTGGGAAAAGACGAAATGAGAAGTGCAGAGGGGGAAGATTTTGCTTCAGAAATGCAAGCAATACATGAACAAGTGAAACAACAACTACAGGATAGCAACATCAAGTACAAAACCAGAGTAGACATGAGAAGAAGAGAGGTGAACTTTGAAGTTGGAGATTTGGTTTTAGCACACCTAAGGAAGGAAAGGTTTCCAAAGAGGGAGTATAACAAATTAAATTTCAAGAAAATTGGACCATGCAGAGTATTAAGGAAGAGTTCTGCAAATGCATATGAAATTGAAATACCCCCTAATGTTGGAATATCTCCAATTTTCAATGTTGCTAACCTGTATAAGTATGAAGGTGAAACTGCAGATGATATAGAAGAAGATTAGGAGACACAAGAAATTGACTAGGTAAAAAAGCCAGAAAGGATTTTGGAAAAAAGAGTGTTCAATAAAACTAGAGGATAGGATTACTTCCAATATTTGGTCAAATGGAAAGATCAGCCAATTGCTGAAGCTACTTGGGTAACAAAAAGCATGCTACAGACGCTGGGCAGTTCTGTAGAAGAGCTCATGGATAGAAGTCCATAAAGAATTTTGTCCTCAGGAGTCTGATGCAGGAGCATGAGACTTGGAGGGAAAAGACTTCAAATTTATTCCAAAAATACAAAAAAATGTACAAGTAAAGGAGTGGAATCCTTTAGCCATCAATTTCCATGTTTTTCTAGTTTAACATAGAGATAGAATCTAGGGATATCATAATGTAATAAATGTTAAATAGTTAAGCCATATTGTAGGTTCTCAAGGAGAATACCTCGCTGAACAGATAGGATTAGTTAATCATAGTGGAGGTTCTCGAGGAGGATGTCTTGTAGAACTGATAGTTGCAATAAATTAAGCCTCTGTTTTAGGAACTGGTTATTAGCACGAACCAGTATATATGTAAGTTTGATGTTATTGTAAAGGGATTTTGACCACATTCTTTTATCAAATATTTGTTAAAGGAAGAGGGGACTTCTTTGTGTATTGGTCAATCCCGGAGGTGTGGTGACCTTTGAACCCTTTCTGTGCATCAAAACTTTATTTGCATGTTAAACTGGTATTTATGCGTGTATTCAACCTCATTTTTCCTTCTGAATCTTTATAATAATTGATTTGGCCTTATTTTCCAACTAATACTTCGATTTAAGCTTGTTGGAGTGGTTTTCCTTTATATCAGCATGCCTTGTTTCCCTTATATGCATTGTTCAGTTCCGCAGGCGGAAACTCTGGTTTACATTGGAAAACTGCAGAAAACTTAGTCGAAATCGAGTTCCGGACTTGAAATCCTATTAAGTGTGGCTGATACCCTTATTCGGTCCGCAACCAATATCACATCGCAGTGTTGGAGTTGGGAGGGACTAGTCCTTCAAAGCACCGATGTCTAAAGTGTGACTTTCAGATCCGAAACAATATAAAGGAGGCTTTAATAACCTCCGCAGCTTATCGCACTTGCAAGTCTTTAAGCAGAGGAAGGCTAGTAAGGAGACATTGAAATCACCAAATATGATTGCTGATAACTCCATTGTTATCTCATTGGAAGGACCGTTATATTATGTTCTGTTCCATAGGAACTGCTGATTGCGATCGACGATAAGCTACAATGTTATATCGCATCGGGAAATCACTGATAGCGAAGTGACGATAGTGTAATTGTGTGTTAACGTAATCCTGCAACACCGATAGTGTTAATTCGAAGTGCGATAATGTTATTCCATTTCTCATCGAAAAAACACTGATAATGTATTTTCCTGTGTAATAGCACTATGGAAATTAAACCCCGCCGATAGTGTATTTCCATGAATAATTGCATTATGGCCATTTGAAGCCACCGATAGTTTATTTCATTCACAGTTACATTAATTCCATTCAAAAGCCCCATCAGTAGTGTAATTTGTAATTCCTATGGAATTATAGTTCCGATAGTGGAAAAGAGGCTTTGTTGTGTAAATCATTCTTGATAACAAGGGTTGGGGCGATTAAGGAGAAAAGAGTGGTGATAGTGACCAAAAAGGGAAATTTACAAGCAATCAATCTAGAAATAGATGACTAATACTCTAGTGGAGCAAGAATAAGGAATTCTATCCAATTTAGAAGAAATTGTAACAAGTTTTGCACGATTGTCTACATCGCCTACACCCAGGCCACCAACTTTCACCTCTTGTAGCACTTCATCAATACTATCAAACCCATCTTCAAAACAGAATGTCATCATGAATCCTTCACGCAAAATATCCCATTCACCTATCCCATGGCAGAGATTTGTTTCTACATACCATTTCATCGGGACAATATCCAGGGTATGACAGAACAAGTGCACCCATTCAGGTTGGGGTTTCTCTCCATAAGCCTGAGCCCATTTGGCTAAGTGTGCGCGGATCATCCTTCCCATCATACTTGTCTGTCATTTGCATATTTGGCTTCCTAAAGCGAGTTCTCATCATTCTCCTATATTCGTGCCAATCATCAAAGATTCCGTTGTGCGTATCTCATGATCTTTCGAGCGTAGAGCGAAGTGCCTAGTCCAACACTTGGAAGTGCTGTTTTTCTGGTCGCTCCCTCTCAAATGCATCCAAAAAAATATATACATCATTTAGGCCATCATAAGTAGGTATATTTCTTACCTCTGACGACACAGAGCACAATGAACGGGTCATCATGTTACAACTTAGCGTAGTTACTTCATGTAACCGATTTTGCCAACGCTCTAGTTCTTCATCAGAGTCTGAGGTGCATGAATTCTCGTGATCCCATGTAAGTTGTCCATTCGCTGTTGGATTCACCCAATCTTGGTCTCGCACTATTATTTTATAGATACAGTCTAGATCGTCATCACTCTCATAATCGTGGACTGGTTCAGTATAACGTGAACATTTAGCAGGATCTAGGGGTACTATTACGTGGAGAAATTTATTCTCAAATATCATCTTTCACTTCTTTAGGTTGATTACATCATTCATAACAGTAGCCCAATCAATTCCAAGGAGCATAGGATAGGGGTTGCTGTCATCCACTACTTCTATTACTTCAAAATCATCCAGCGCACTCGCACCTTCAATATCCACAACCACCCCCTGAAGCTGCCCCATAGGGATGATCTTTTGCTAATTCACCATCCTTAACTGAATTAGAGACCATTGTGACACAAGTCTCCCCATTCGTTCCCAAGTTTGTTTAGGTAGGAAGTTCGCGTCTGACCCCAGGTCCAAGATAACCTGATCCATTTCATACTCTCCTATCTGCACGGTAAGTCACATTTCCCATCCTATCCTTGTTTTATGCTTACCAAGCTTCCGTACTACATGCGGCTCAGTAGGAGTGTTTTCAGTGCATCTATTTATGAGCATCTATAGCCCCTTCATAGGCTTGCTATCGTGCAGTAGCTTCATGCAGGTCTCCTGGAAAGTTTTAAGCATAGAAGCGTCCATCTCCTGATCAGGCTTATCCTTGCTTCTTGAGGTGGAGGTCTCAGTGAAGCTCTTCTTCACTTCCATGAAGGTTTCAAGTACGCACTCCAAATCAAACTCAAAGCTTGTTGGGCATGGAATCCCCCCAAGGCATGTTTTGGGGCTCAAAACCCAAGTTTTGATCGAATCTTGTTGTAAAGCTCCGCGAATTGTGGGGGCGGGGCACAAAAGTATGATAGAGTTAGAGGGTTGTCCATCCTTGTTCTGTAATGTAATGTTGGCTGGATAGATGGGATTGTATAGATAGAGTGAGGCTCTAAGTGTAAGAGGGAAGAAGTAGGAAAAAAGTCTAAGTGATTAAGTCACAAGTAAAGTGTGTCTTTGGGTTGTAGAGTAGGAGAAGGCTCTACAACTGAGTGCGCAGAGGCCTAGTAGTCCGCAACTGAGTGCGTGGACCCTTGCAGCTGAGTGCGCATGGTGAGTCGAGTCTGTAACCAAGGAAGGAATTAATAAAGAGAAGTTTTATTATAATTATGTATATCTGTTCCTCGGTTAATGCATGTTTGATATGATTTGCAAATATACTGTTTATTTACTACACACACCTGTATGAATGTTTTATGTTGTTAAGTATAACTTAAAGCACGCAAGTAGGCTAAGATAATAAACTAACATTGGAATACCAATAAGGTCTTGGGTAATAATGCAGAGCACAGTGTTCAACCCTTGGGTAGGGCTGCACGAAGGCAATATATCAGGCTATGAGGTACGGGAAAAGTGCATGAAGCAATATGTGTGCAGGATCAAACCACAAACCACTTGAACTCATCAGACATCTCCAGGGTGTGGAAACCTGGTTCTAGCACCCTCCCATACTACTTTGGGTGAGGCCTCAGTTCACACTCCATGGAATGTTGCCGAAAGGGCTAGTAGCAGTGAGATTTGTTTGGCTAACTTAACTCTGAACCTGAGATAGGCCCCAATAAGCCAACAAATGTTTCCGTTGTCGGGACTGGGATCTGTATAGAGATGTCTGATGTCATATCACTAGAATCCGACAAAGAAAGGAATTGAAGAGTGGTTGGATAGAAAATTTCATGAGTTCGCGGCGCAGGAAAACAAGAATCCATGATTATCGAAGGAAGAGTGGTTAGATTGCTACTTATATACGGAAATACATGAAATTTTCTTTGCATCCTTCACCTCTGAGTTGTATGAGTGGATCACGAAGCTAGCAAGTAGTCAAGGAAGGTGTAGGCTTGACAAAACTATTGTGTGGACTCCAGAGTTGGTGCACAGACTGGAAGCATCAGAAGATAAGATCGTGCACGCGGTGGATCACAGGCTCGATCGAATCATAGGAGGATTTATCACTGAGTTCACAATAGATACTTCAATCAGCTATAGTGAGGCAGAATAATTCTTCCTCAAAGGACCGTGAGGTAAGTACGTCAAATCTTTGAACACTTGGATTAAAATGATACTGTGTAAAAAGCGGGTTATGTGAATAAATTGATTTTTGGGGTTATGTGGAGTGGGAGGATCTAGGAAAACGAAGGTTGCGCAGAACTAGAAACTAGCCCTCTGATTTCACCTCTATGAGAAAGCGAGGAAGAGCTCATGAAGGTTTCACCAAGAAGTGTGATTAGTTTGATAAAGTAGTGAATTCCATGCATACCACTCCCACCTACACCACCGCTAGTTTCACCATCTTCACCCCCATCTTTTCCCACACCACCTCCACCACCACCACAGTTCAATATGGCAAGCGCAATAAAATTTCTAGGTTTAAAAGGAGTAGGGAATGAATATTTGGAATAGTTTTGGTTCATGGTAAGGGCTGTATGGGAAGCGCAGGGAGTCACAGATGACAATATAAAGAAAGAAACGCTGGTTAGCGCTTTGCAGGATCATGCACTAACTTGCTACATTAAGCATTCCAATGACAATCCAAACGCAGGGATCGCAGATATTCAAGCTGCGCTAAACAAGGAATTTAGCAGGCCAAAATTAGAGACACAGTTGTTCATTGGATTTAAGGAATCATGATGCTTCCAGGCGAGACCCCCTGGGAGATGTATTAGAGACTGAAGTGTACAATTCGTGAAGATAATATGACCTTGATGGATTGGCAACACCCCACATTATTTGTAGCATCGCTAACACTGCATCTAAGGAACGCGTTGTCACAGTAGAAGCTAACCACTCAGGTTGAGGCCTTGGAGATCGCGATGAGACTTCACCAGACCCTGATACAATATCCTAACCCAGGAGTTCAACAGATCCATGTGAAGTTGAAAAAATTGTGCCTTGAGATGCAGAGTTTGAAACAAGATGGGATGACTTGCCCAAAAGTGCGTGATGAGGTATGGTGTGTATAGTGCAAAGGCCAAGGACATGACAAGGACCATTGTCCAGTCTTTGTGAACTACCTGGTGGGAGGAGGACCAATGCCATTGATACCAAAGGCACAAGCAGAACTGAGCACGATGCCTGCATTATGGTGCGTGATTTGTCAGATAGGAGGGAAGCATGCTACATATAAATGCCATCTATTACAGAAGTATACTCAGAATTCCCAACAATTGTTCTGTAATTTCTGTAGGTCAATAGGCCACGATGTGTGCACCTATAGAAGTTATGAAATGATGATGGATTAGACTCCTACCTACAGAGTTCAGATCGAAACAAGGGCCCTCAATCAAAATGCAGGGATGGCATGCACTGGATTTCAAGTGCGCAGACGAGGTCGAGGTGGAATGGGAATGGGAAGAGGTTGCAGCCAGCTGATATGTTACAATTATGGAGGGCCAGGGCATTATACCTGTGATTGTACAAATCAAACGAGACCATCATGCTTATATTGTACCAAGTTTGATCATGAGATGGAGGACTGTCCCACACTGATAGCGAGGTTTCATGATAAAGGAGAACCCTAACCTCCCCCACCTCAGAACCTGCAAATGATGAGGTTTGAGCCGCGTGAGGAAGACCCGAATGTAAATATCATGCTCTAAAGTGATATCATGATAGGAGATGACAAAGGAAAGCAATCTGAAGAGAGTGCCTAGGTTCGCAAAGCTCCAACAAAGGAACCAAAATTTGATTTAGAGAAAGCTAAGGTGACATTCCTGGCAGCTAAGAAGAGCTTCACAGATGCCTCCACTTAGGAAGTAAAGACAAACTAGAACTAGAAATGGAACCATCAATGCTCACTACATCTTTTGAGACATGCATGAAGCTGCTACGTGACAACAAAGCTGTGAAGGGGATGCAAGAAATCATCACTAGATGTGCTGGAACCATGCCATGAGAACCACACATAGTTCAGAAGCTTGGGAAGCACACAACGTGAACAGGAAGAGAGATGAGATTTACTGCGTGGATCGGGGAATATGAAATGGATCAAGTGATTTTGGATCTAGGATCGAACGCAAACATCCTACCAAAGCAGACATGGGATCGCATGGGCAGGCCTGCATTGCAAGTGTCTCCTATTCAATTGCGAATGGCGAACCAACAAAAGATCCTACCTATGGGAAGATTGTAGGGAATAATGGTAGATATTGAAGGTGTGAGCACGTTTGCAGATTTCAAAGTGGTAGAGATTGTTGACGACAACAGTACCTATCCTGTGATACTGGGAATATATTGGGCCGCTGACATGAATGGAGTGATAAATCTAAAGAAGCACAAGATGATTTTTGAGAAAAAGTCACTACGCATAGTGGTATCTTTTGACCTTGCGGAAGGATCACGCTACACAGAGCTAGTGCGTGACTATGATAGCGATGACGATCTAGAATGTATCTATAAGATAACTGCGTGGGAGAAGGATTGGGTAAATCCAGCAGTGGATGGAAGAATCTTGTGGGAGCGTGAAAGCTACTGCACCTCAGATTCGAATGAGGAAATAGAACGATGGCAGAACCGGTTACACGAGGTAACCATGCTCAACTGTAACATGATGACAAGATCATTGCATTGCATGGCAACTGAGGTAAGAGATCTGCCTATGTATGATGAGTTGAGCGAGGTGGATGATTTCTTGAACAAATTTGAAAAGGAAGTACTGGAACAACAACATTTAGATGCTCTGAAATGGGAATTGTGTGCTACGCCCGCAAGATGGTGGGGTACGCACCATAGAAGTTTTGAGGACTGGCACGAATGCAGAAGAATGATGTGCATTCAGTTTGGAAAACCTCAGATGCAGAGGAAAGCTAAGTATGATAGACAAAGCAGCCTGTGTGCCCACCTTTCCAGATGGGTACATGCGTATGGTATGCAACCTACATGAAAGCACACCATCCTCGTGATAGGAAACATGACTGATAAGCAGGAGTGGGCAAGACAATGACGTGAATGACCCCTCCTGTTGGGACCAGTAAGTATGCTAAGACCAATCATGCAGAAGATTTTGACAAAGTACGGGAAGCACTGAGCACGATCCACCATGTGAAACGGACTGACTGGGACCTGCGCGTACCAATAGTTCTCTGGGATTATAGAACCATGTGCAAAACCCTGACCACATGGGCATGCTTGAAGCTGAAGTATGGAGTGAATGTTGTAATCCCCATGGAGCATGAAAATCCTAGTTTGTGCATAGTAGCACCAGTAGATACGATGGTTCAAGAAGCTCGGAAAGAAGGGATCACACAGCCGCAAGAAACATAACACATGAGACTTGAGGAAGAAATCCAATAGGGAAACCTTAGACTCCACAAACTTGAAGAAGAAAGGGTACGGTTAAAGAAGAAAAGTGCTTTGATGGATGTGGAAGTCAAGAAGATGGACAATGAAATAAAGAAATATTTTCTCAGCAAAAAGACCAAAATGGTAAGGCAGGGTGCATGCGATCACGATGGCAAGGTTAAGGCCTATTTCCGCGAATTGATCAGTCTGATGCCTTGGCTTGGACCACATATTACTAAGCATAATGACTAGGGTAGCGCATTGCAAGTAATAAAGTAAATGATGCCGACCATAATAGTAAAAGGTAGAGATTCTCCAGGCAACATGATGAATGATCAGATGAAACTTTTCACGGGTGGTGCAACCACCTGAATAACCGAGGGAAGGATAGTCTTAGCGTTCCAGGTAGTTGGAAGGGAGTGCAGGACTATAAACTATTATGCCCAGGAGCTGCGCAATATTGGAGACGCGTGCAAAAGCATTGAGTCACAAGGTCCGTAATCGTGCACAGGGGGCTGTGATGCCATGCGAGTTGGCTAGAAAGTGACTGTTGAAGTCACTATTCATGATGGGATGCTCGACTTGAGGCCAAATGGAGCGGGCGTAAGGCATTTAAGACGCGATTTATGGGCAAAATCTGGGAAAATTTGCCACCAAGGGAGCATTAATGAACCAGATTTGGGGGGAATGGTCGAATTCAAATTCCAAAAGTGCTATAAAAGACAAAGGGTTTCCCAACAAACAACACTTGGTCATTTGCGAATTGAGCGGTCGAGAAGAACCTTGATTGTTGTGATTTAAGTGTTGACTAAGCCCTTGAATTTGTGAGTGATAGATTGTTGCATAGATACAATGGAAACAACGAAGGATGGTATGGAGATAGCAGAAGTGACCACCGAGGAGGCCACGCAGGCCCTAACTGTGGGGGATGTTCTAGAAGGTATCAGGATTATGGCGAAAATCCCTAAATCACCACGCATGCCAAGACCCAAGAAGGAAAAACAAGTAATGGCTCCCATATGCGTGTCCCTGTGAAACCCACTGCGCAAAAAACTGTCGATGGAGGAGAAGGGAAAGCTGTCACTATAGAAACAGACGAAGAAGAAGAAGATCTGCAGGATCTTACCATCGCAGAGGAAGAATATGAAAGCATGGAGGTGGATACTCAGCCTATGCATTCTGCGAAAAAACTGCCCACCTATGTCCCCCCGCGAAAATGGAAGGCCAAAGTGCCCAAGGACCTGGACGAGACCAAGAGCTCGCTCCAGACCCCGCTCCTCCCAGATGGCGTTATGTTTGAAGGAACACACCTGTGCCATGTGCCGAGCCTAAAATTTGAAGATTGTGACCTCACTGACCACGAGAAGTTCCCTCACCTTGAGATTGGAAACCTCATGAAGCAGAACACTACCGGGGGGGGGGGGGGCGAGCGGGGGTGACAGTATTAGAGCCACGAAAGTGGTTGCACAGAGTGGAAAAGGTGAGGCTGTTGAACCTACTCTGGGTGTTGCATTTCCACGGCACCCCAATAACAATTTTCGTCATCAGGTAGCTGCTATGCCTAGTGCATTATGGGTGTTTATGGCTAGAGGAGCCCATCCCCATCATGATAGACTTGATTCATCGCATCTCCTGGCTTCCATACAAAGGAGAGGACCCCACGACCATATAAGAAGGGAAGGGTAGTGATTTGGCCATAGTGGAGGCCATGAAGAAGAAGTACAAGATGGAAAAGAAGAAGAGGGGCTATGCCATCTCTAGCATCAAGGACAAAGCAGTACGCGTGGCAACCCAAATCCTTGTAGGAAAAGTTATGAGCAAGTGTCGCACAGATGAGGTAACTGTGCCAGTGATCCGAATTGGATCCATCAAAGACTGTCAGGGAACCATGACTGTATCGGGACGAAACAAATCTTTAAAGAATCCAAAATAGCATCAAAAACACCCTGAACCAGTGGCAATGACAGCTAGCATGGATCGACGAGGACCTCGATCAAAGCGCGCTAACCGAGGCCCATGGAGACTGCATAGGAGGTCAAAGTAGCCTCTGGGAACCTCGGATCGGGAAAAGGAGGTGATTTTCGATGCGCGATTGTTGGGCAAACATGGCTGAAATGGAGGAGCCTTAAGCACTCAGTCGCGTTGGGAGCCGGAGAATCGTGGGCGGAGAAACGGAAAGCGCTAAAAGGACAAAGGTGGGACCTGCACTCTGGAAAGCGGCGGTATTGATCGGGGTGCCCTCAAATGGTAACCGGTTTTGGAGGAGAGTGGAGCGATCCCACTCAATGATTGATGCGTGGCGATAGAGGTGAGAGAAAACCACCGTTGATCGCGTGTTATCGGTTGAGCAAGTCAACCGCGCATGACGTTGGATCTGGAGGAGCCCAGATCGGATGACTGAGATTGCGCCTGATGAAGGAAGCAGAATTGATAGGGAATTAATCCGCATTCTAAAGGGATTTGGAATCCATTTGACTGCCACGGTGGAGGAAGAATGCATCCACGATATAACTAAAGAAACGAACCGATGAGCAGGCTGGTGCTGTTTAGATGAGGACATGTGGTCACTCCCTGAGCGTTCATGCTGACGCCAAACAAGGGACTCCAAGCGTAGAGAAGAAGCCGAATCGATAGTGGTGGAAGAGGAACCGAATAGGCACGAAAACACATGGCTAAAAGCCATGAATAGAGACATAATACACAATCAAGTTGAAGTGAAGTCTGAGAGACGAAGGAAAAAAAAGACCAAAATCCCGAGAGGAGGATGGAATACATAGAGAAGAAGGCAGTAAAGCAAGAGAAAAGCAGGAAGAGACAGAGGGCCAAGCTGACCAGGGGTAGCATTGAACATCACCGAGCTTGAAAGATTTGAGCCACCCCATAGAGGGATCTGTCCGGGCTAAGCACCACGTTGGGCTCTTACCACTGTAGACTAGAAGGTCACAGAGCTGGTGGGAAGAAGAGACTGTGTTCTCCAGTGGCTTGGGGAATCCAAGAACCACCCTGCTAAGCAAAACCTGCTTCACGAGAACTCACCTTGAGTCCCTGCATTGTAATTCTCTGCTTAAAGACACAATAACACAAGGCCACCACTGAAATCTGGACCAGAGACGCAGCCCTGGAGAATAGGTTGAACTCCTTATTAAAATTGCTTATGTCTTTGTGATTGCTTGCTATATTTCTTTTTTGTCTTTCCATTTAAATGTTTGTGTATTGGTAATCTTATCGATCCATTGCTTAAATAACATAGAACATAGAACACACACCAGAAATTGAGTCTGTAATACCTTTTGTTTAATAAATTTTCAACGGATGTCACTCATAGGGTGATTATCAGATCAAGTGGTATCACAACAGTAGGTTGTAAGGTTAGACAAGCTTGTGTTGGTTTAGCTGTGAATGCTCACTAGATCAAAGTTCAAATTAGGAGAAGGAGAGTTGGTGGAAACTAATCCTGAAATTAGGAGAGTCTATCCTCGGAAAACAATGTTAGAGGAAGGTTCTATAGGGCCAGACCCTCAATTCATAGAAAGTTTTCTAGCTATAAAGTCTATGGTAGAAGAAATGTATAGGGACTTTAGAAAGCATAAGGATGAAGATTCATCAAGCTCGAAGCAAGATAAAGAAGAGGATGAATCTCATTCCCACGACCACTCAAAAGGGAAAGGGAAAGAAGAAAGCTTTCCTACACCTCCTAATAGCCCTATGCGTAATAAGAAAACATATTTGATTAAACTAGATGTTAAATTTGATTTGCCTATATATGATGAAGAGCTAAATGCTGAAAAGTTGGACAATTGGATTAGACAAATTGATGTATATTGCAGGGTACAGAACATAGATTCAGACAAGAGTAATATTCAGCTGGCAAGCCTATGCCTAGGAGGCACCGCCTTGGTTTGGTGGGAAGGTAGGACCCAAGTTGATATGAAGAAGCATGGTAAGACCATCTCTGTCTAGAGTGAATTTGTTGGTGCAATCAAAAAGCCGTTCTGTCAATTGGCCTACTGATCAGGGGCTCATGTCCCAAGTGTCATAAAATGCTCAAAAATGAAAGTGCTCAAAACTAGCTCGAACCTAAATGACCGGATAAATCTCATCCTCCTGATTCCGGCACTGCAAACGGTTCGAAAAACGGTCACCGTATGTGAAAGTTATGTCAAAAACAAAATTGCCCAATAACCCTTAATTTTTGAATTTTAAAAAAAAATTAAAAAAAGAATATTCCTGGGAATATTCCTTTTGGGCGGGCCAATCAGAAGCCGCCATGTGGCAAACCCAAAGGCTATCACGTGGCCCAAGATGACATCAGCAACATGTATGGCGCATTTCAAAATTTGGGTGGCAGTGAGGTTCGATCTCATGACCTCCCGTTCAACAACTACACGCCTTACCGTTGGGCCACAATGGAAGATGTTGATTGGGCTACGAATCATACGTTATTTAAAGTTTGAATTTGATTGTGGGCAGGAAGAAAAGGGGCCAGCCCCATACCATATGACCACTGCCCAGAAGCCGTGGGCTCCGCTCAAACCGTCGGCACGCAATCCCATGCAGCAAACCGCCCGCATTTTGTGGTCACATGCACATTAATTAACTGCAGTTAGACTGGCGGATTTTTTGGCAGAGCGCTAAATTTGGGCGGTCCCGCCATAATTGGCGGAGCTAACTGGCCGTAACTAAAGTTAGTTGGAGTTCTTTTAGGGGAAACTGGCAGTTGGGAGTAAATAGCCATAACTTTGGCTAGGAAAGGCGGTTTTGGACGATTTTTTTTGTTTGTTTTGTTTTTGGGTATTTTCGACCTTCTGAAGCCATTGCCATAGGTCTTACAGCATTTTGAGGTCATTTGCACAGGTTTTGGAGCCGTGGAAGTTCTAGGAGCCACGAAGGCCCAATATTGTGAGAACTGTATCGGGTTGTAGGTATCCATTGGAGGTGAATCAGAAGTCAATCCTGAAGGATTCATGTGTTCTGAATCCATTTTTACAGTCTATTTCACCTATAGATACTTCTATTCAATTGTATATTCATTTTGAGCATTTAATTAAAACGAGGACAGGCCCATTTGGGATACTTGGACCCAGCAGACGTAGCCCAAGAGGGGTGAACTACTTCATGAACTTCTTTTGCATCCGTGGTTGATTTATTTTGCAGAACAAATTTGTTTTAATGTGTTAAACAATAAAAGTAAATAATTCTGCTATGCTTAAATGGATCATGAACAACTGAAATTTTCATTTGTTTCTTTACTACAAGACATGGGCATCTTTTAAACATGTTTACTACTGAATTGAATACCTTGCAAACCTTTTTCAAGTAGTTTCAAATTCAGATCACCTACATGCAACAAGCCATGATGAGTTGGCAAACTTTTTGGCAATTGAAAGGGCAAAGTGTGCAAGGGTATACTCAAGAGTTTAGAAAGAGAGCATTGATGTTGGGTAACTCATTAGACCCACTAGAAACTCTTTTTAAGTACATTGGTGGTCTACACAGCTACATGAGGCATACCATCCTCATGTTTAATCCCACTAGTATAGATGAGGTATCTGTATAGGCTACTCATCTAGAAGCTAGAGGAAAGAATGGAAATCCAGAAGTTGGGGGACCATCCCAACCCACTGTAAGCAAGAGCAAGGAGAAAAGAAAGTAGAAGTGGAAAGAAAGGAAGGCTAACACTGCACAAAAAGGCAAAGCTTCGTGCACTCAATGGAAAAAGGATGGGCATGATGATGAGCATTGTTGGATTCTACATCCAGAGCTGAGACCTAAGAAGTCAGAGGGCAAGAAGAAGAAGACTGCTACAACTATTCAGAAATATTTGGGGTTAGACTCGGGAGATGAAACAATCATTGCAGCCACAAGTATAAAAGGTAAGAATTCTGAAGCATCTACTAGTAATTCTGCTTAATCTGTTATTGATGAAGAACATGAGAGAAAAAGACATGAGCTTTTCCATATTCGAGTTGTTTCCAAAAATCAAAAGATTGATACTTTGTTTGATAGTGGCTCACAAGTAAATCTAATTTCTGAAGCAATTGTGAAGAAATTGGGATTAGCAACTACACCTCATAAGAAACCATACCCATCAGGATGGTTGAATGATAAAGCACAACTACAAGTGACTAGACAGTGCAAACTCAAGTTTTCTTTTGGGTCAACATTTGTAGATGAGGTTGAGTTAGAGTATAATTATTCTTGAAAGAAAAAATTAGTATAGCACCTGTACTAGCATTGCCAAATCTACAAAAACCATTTTAGATCCAAACTGATGCGAGTGACTATGCCATGGGAGCAGTGTTGACACAACACGGAAAACCCATATGTTATCATTCTGAGACTTTTAATCCTGCAGTAGTTAACTATCCTACATATGATAAAGAATTGTATGCATTAGTTTAGAGTGTGAAAAAGTGGAAA
>APFE031649676.1:31723-55820 GCA_000404065.3 Pinus taeda | reverse complement strand
TGGAGTCGCCATTTTGTTACCGGGAATAGTGTCCACTTGGATGCTGCTATTCCCACTAAGATGGGTGGCTATCTTAGAAACAAACAAGTAAAGTCTACTTTCACTTTCCTTTATGAAAATAGACAAGAGGGGAAACAAGGATACCAACCTTAGTCTTGCGCTTGATTTCCTCTCCTTCCTGATAGAGCTTTGACGCTTCTTCTTTGTCTGCCTAGCTTCAAAGAGCACCTGTGGAATCACAACAACATACTACTATCGAAGAAAAAAGATCTATATTCATAAATAACACAGGACAAGATGTGTGTTAACCATATAAATGCATATATAAACAAGTACACAAGAATATGGAGGAAAGCTAGAATAGCTTTATTAAGATGAAAAGTAGCAAGAGGATTAGAACCATATGTTCTGACCCAGCATCATCGTCCAACTAGAAAGCCCTTCTTCACCTCAAGCAAATCTTAGATCACCCAACACTATGAATGTACACCAGAAAACCAACAACACTTCTCTATAAGATAGAAAATTCCAGCCCCTGGATCTTTGTGATGAGGGATCCATATATAGATGATTATAGGGAGGTGAGTCATCTTCTGGGATCTTGATCAGTGTCCTCTCTCTGATAGTTCTTGCTTCCACTCTTACTCATCCCTGGTCGAAAACAGAGAGGCAAGTGTCAGAGGGGAAGCTTCTGGAAGATTCCATGATCTTCCACCTCGCATTTTGTCCCTACCATTTCTCCATTCCCAACCATCGCATTGTACAGAGGAGCAATTCAGTATGCATCGCACCTTGTACACTGGGAAGGTGATATGCATCGCACCCTCTGCACTAGGCTTTCTGTATGGTCCAGTTTTGACCATTTATGAGCAGTTTTTAGTGGAGAACTTCTGGGAGATGATGTAATCAGCTGACCTTGTTCCTTTAGGCAGTGAAGCAACATTTTTAGGGACTTAGGAGCCCTTAGTTTATGGACATTTATGATTGGGGTTGAAGTGCCCAAAAATTTCTATAACACCAAGGTAAATCATAAAATGTCTGTCATGTTTGTCCACCAACCATCCCTTGGTATCCTGGTGCTTTGTAGCTTCTTGAAGATTTCATTAGCCTCTCTGTGTTTTACAAATTTTGGATGAACATGAAACACATGTTTCAATTCATGCTCAACATAAAAGAGGTTCTCCAGACTCTTATAGAAAACTCTGCCTATAGGTAATGCTTTAGGTGCAGATGAATTGGCTGATGAACTAGGTTGGTTATTTGCATACTGATACAATTTTTCAACATAATGCTCATGTCTAATTAACTTATCGTTAATTACTAAAGGACTGGGAAGTCCCTTACTCTGTAATATGCCAAAATTTTCAATAATTCATATATATCCTCCTACATATTCTGACATTTCCTTTCCAGGTTCTTCATCAAAGACCTTTTGGTCAAAACTTTCTTGATTTCAAGGATGGTTCCAGTTCTATCTCCAATATTCAGTTGTTCTAATTGATACCTATTCCTGTTGTTAAAAATTTTTATTAGCATGATAGCTTCCTTAGGCTTCCCTCCTAACTCTTACCTGGTTTTGGCAATTTCTTGAAGAGCAACCTTGACTAGGTCAATCTATTCAAAAATGAGTTGTATGGATGACTAAACATCATTTATTGATTGAGTGATGTTGGTCCATAAAATTTTCCTGATATCTTTTAAAGGCTTTTCAAAGGTGAGGTCCTTTTCCAATGTTTTTAATTATTGAGTCAAGCCTTTATTCTTCCTCACTTCTTTAGCAAAATTGATATTTGACACATCATACTTCTACTCCAAGGTGACAAATTTTTCCTTTCCCTTTTGGAGTTCAGAAACTTGGAGTTTCATCTCCTCCATGGATTTGATTAACTCCTTAGTGCTCTGACCTAAAATTCCCACCTGTGATATACCTAGGTTTGTACCTGTAATAGTTTCTACTGTGGCCAAAGGAACATTTGGTGCAAGAGTTGTGGCCAGTGTTGAAGGAACCATTGTGGAGACCACTGGTATTACATTTTGAGGCTGAGAGGTCAAATCACTCTACCTTCTTTTTACTGTTTTTTCTAATTCTGGCTCTATCTCCTTTAACTTTTCATTTAGCTTGACGACAAAGTCCATAATCTCTTCTTCATTCTTCTTTCCTTCAAATACTTTTGCAGTCTATGGATGTATCAGTGGTGGCACTTTTAACTGCTTTCTTAAGGCAGCTATGTCTTCATTTTTCTTTTTGATCAGGGCCTTTGTAGCTTTTACATATTTTGGGTTATGGCCCAATCCAATAATCAAATACTCCAATGACTTGATTCTATTGTCTTTTTCCTGTGAGGAGGCTCTTTCTAACTGTAACTGAGCAGTGGTATTATTCAATGAATTTTCAAATCTGTGCCATCAAGGCATTGCTTGTCAATGTTGAGTATACCATTTCTCCTGTCTGTTTATGTAATTCAATTTGATCTAGGGGGTGAATTTCCTTCGCCAAGACCTCAAAATTAGTTTTAAGATATTCTGCAAGTGTTTGGGGCTGCTTTAGTTTAAGCTTTAAAAATCTCATCTGCATTTTTCCTTCCTTGATGTCATACGCTGACATCAACCTAGTCTAATTGGTGGGATCCATCTTCATATATTGATTGTAGACTTGGGCCCTTAATGGTTCATTTCTGACCTTTATCTCTTTGAATTTTTTTTTATGTCTAAGGACTTGTTAGATGAAGGCTTGAAGGATGAAACTTCAACACTTTGTTGTCTTTCCAGCTCATGTTTTTGTGAATTAAAAGGTGTCTCACCTACTGGGAATGTATGCTGACTGTCTGCACCTCCTTTCCTCAAACTCCCTGTAGTTTCTTCAAAAAATTCTTCTTCCGAATGAGGATTTATCCTATGCCTTTAGCACCAGGCTGGTCTGAAGTACCACTAGTAGGGGTAGCCACTTCCCTGTCTCTTTTTAAGCTGTCTTCCTCATTTAGAGGAGTCTGCAAAACTGGGGGGTCTCCATGTTTACTTGAGTCAGGTGGGTCTGTGCTTGAGCCTCTTCCTGAGAGGTTTCAAGCTGCTTTGACATGCTTGATTGCCTTATTGCTAGAGTGTTGGTTTCTTGTTCTCTCACCTATAATGTTTCTGCAAGGGGTGCACTAGTTTCCTGTGAGTGCCTTTGAAAGGCATCTTCTATAGAGGCACTAGTTCCTGGTGTTGGCTTCTGAGAAGTCCCAACTGGTACCTGTTCAAAAGAGTCCAGGTCAAGTATCTTTTCTAGGTTTTTCATTACATTTTCTACATTGACTTGATCACTATCCATGTCTACAAGAGTTCCTTCTCTCCATTCATCCATATTAGCATATTTCTCAATTTCTAGGATTCTGTGATGAAAATATGGTGATAATCTATTTTTCATTTTCCTATCACAAATGAAACTGTATGGGTCATATTTCGAACCAAAACTTTTACTTAATTTCAGGTTTTTTCAGATTTTTTCTACTGCTTTGCCTACTTCTCTATTGTTGCAGACAAATGGGCCTAGGCGATCCTTGATTCTCAGTTGTGCTTTCTTTTTGGCTTTGGTAAAGTGGATCTGATCTGAGTTTATCGTTTGTCTATAATACTCCAATGCAAACATCCTCATTGGAACATATTTTGGTAACTTGAATGGAGGAAGCTCACAACCATATACCTTGATCTCTATGTGATTCTGGTACAAGTACTAATCACCTATCCCATACTGTTTGAATAACTGAATAATCCTTTTGATTTCATCAGTAATCCTAGGAAGAGGATTTCCTTTCAGCATGGTGGTCACTGGGTGGACAAACTAGTCGATGAATTCATTATATGAATAAGGACAAGCCAAAGAATTGTGGAAGACTCGATTCCAAAAAATGATTGATCTTGGGTTACCCTTGGTATCAATTTTATTGATAGAAAATGGGAACTTGTGAGACCGATAGTAAAGGATAAGGTGATAGATGAATGTGGAATACTTGAACACTTTTTCATTTTCCAATCTCATGAACTGGTCATGGATTTTCTCAACGATAAATGCATCATAATCGTACTTGACAACAGGGGGCTGACCAGGGGTAAAGATGGACATCAAAACAAGGGTCAATTCATCTACATATTCACTGGTATTCAATCCCATGACTGTAGCTATCATATCAACTATAATTTTTCCTGTTTCTATGAAGAAAACTGATAGATAGGGAGGGGGATTTTGGGGTTGATTCTCTTTGTGCATGAAAGTCTGGCCAAGGTGACTATGTTCAGGCTGGGACAATTTAGAGGATCTCTCAAGCAAATCTCCAAGGGAAATCGAGGTGAGGGCTTGATTGGGCTGAAATTGAAGCATCTCATTGATGGAGTCTACAGTAATTGTGAAAAGGACAGTTTGATTTGGGGACATTACTCATCTGAGGTTGGGATCATAGTTGGCATGAAACTGATGGATAATGTCAGGGAAAATGTGCGCAGAGGGGAGAAAATACATTGGGAGATTTGATTTCCACAGCCCTATGGACTCATGGCCATTCAAGTGATTATCTCAGCATTGGAAAAAGACTTTCAGATGGTCTTTATCAGTGTCCAAGTATTTTATTTGAAACGAGAGGTAGATAATATAAATCATAGTGGGGGGTAGTAATAGGTGCAATAGTTTGGGCAACGGGGGGTTTCATTCTGGCTCTTGTAGATTCAGATAGGAAACTGTGGTTTTTATGAGAAACTGGTGAAAATTAAGGGTTTGGGGAATTTGAATTTCAATTGTAGCAACTGAATTATGGTAAAATATGGGGTTCTTTTCAATCAATTGCAGAGAAAGAAAGTATTCAGAGGGTTGCTTGACGTGAATTTGTAAATATTTGTTTTTAGGGACGGGACTAGAATGCAGGTACATTGGGTGTAATGACAGACTCTGAGTGGCATCGTCTACAAGTTTTGAAGGTGGTTAGCGGTTAAGCGCATGAGCTGTTTAACTTTGACTTTCAGTTTGCATGGATGTGTGTGTTAACAAAATAGGACGACAAACTGATTACTTTTGGTTTTTATACAAAGTCAAAAATTTGGTGGGTTTCGGGATTTAGACAAGTGGCATGAACGGGCAAATGATTTGATGTTTTGTCATTAGTGGGAGGTGGTAAGTGGTTTTCATCGCACCGCTAATAGAGGGGGGGAAGTATTTGGGCTAGACCGAGTGATTCCATATGACGAGCGATGTGTGGCAATGGCACTATTCAGAAAACCACTTGCAATCACACGCTAATGTTTTATCACAGAGGGCCGTGCGATATGCATGAAAATCGTTGGATCTAAGGGGCTTGATCAGATGGCTATCAGGGAGGTGAGGTGGTTGAATGTTAATAAGGGTAGGCCCAACATAATTAAGGGTTTTTTAATTACATCGGGAGTAACGAGATTGGTCGTTGAGTTATTAATTAATCCTGATGATTAATTAATCCTCACTTAATATGGTGGGGGTCGGGTTCTTAATTAGTTACAGTTTAACTAATTAATCCCAATTATTAACTCTATTATAGTTATATTTAATCGAGGGGCAGGATATATACGAATTTGTGGATTTTGTATAGTTATAGTAATATGGAAACGGGTAATGTTTATATCGGAAAATTAAATAATAATGTAAGTTAAAAGTTAATATGATTTTGTGAAGTGCGTGCTAAGTTTGAAGAATTTTTCATGTATATGTTAAAAACATAGGATAAGTGAAAAATGAGAGTTTTATGGAAAATATTTTAATTTGAATGAATGATTTATGAAGGGGTGTGATCATTGGTGAATGGGTTTTAAGTACATAAGCATTATAAATTATTGAGCCGAGGGTCCGGTCTCTCCAAAAGTTAGAGAAATGCTTTGAGCCCCTCTAACTTGATAAATACCTTGGCACTTAGGGGAAATTAGTGAAAATTTATGGGAAACGAGTAGGGAAGTTAATTACTTTTAACTTTGCTTGCTTGATGTGTCTTCCATGTGATACAAGTCTTTGCCTCATGATGAAAGAAAAATATTTACACATTTAAACTTATCATTCACCACATATTAGTCTGCAACCATCATCTACCTACCCTACCTACTTAACCTAGCATTTTCACTTCTTTATTAAGGTGCACTTAGTCTGGCAAACCCTTATCAAATTTTCTTTTCTTTTACATGGTGATGGCCTATCTAAGTATACACTTATTACATCCAAGGGCTCAGATAAAAATGTTGAGCTCATTTTTTCACTCTACCTATCTAATTATCTGCCAAGATTACACTATTTGGTCACATCTTTATTCTCTATTTTGACAACATGAAATTGAAAAATGAAATAGCCAAGCTAAAACTGTTTGACTATTCATAAATTATGGCATAGGTGACAAACTGCACACACTTGTTTATTCTACAATAATAGAAAGGTAGTGGCATTTATACTTGCACATTTTCTTGGTCTTTCTTTCTGTTGGGGTTCATTTTCTTTCATTTTTTGACCATCTTTCTATTCTTTTCACCCTTTTATTTTTCTTTTAGCATATACCCTCTTTACATTTTTTAAATTTTTTTATTTTTTACAAATATGGAAAACCTTTGAAACAAGTGAAGGTATGAACATATTACAAAGCTCATTAAGTCAATCATGATATATGACACGTATTGTTATAGGGGCATAACGCAACCAGTTCTTCCGACATTCCACTTCTTCATCTAAATCCGAAGTACAGGAGGTGTCACACTCCCATGAGATTCTCCCATCTGCAGTTGGATTCACCTGATCTTGGTCTCACGACATTATCTGGTAAACACAATCCAGCTCATCATCGCACACTGGTTCAATGTAGCATGCTCCTTCGGTTGGATCTAGTGGAACTACTGCGCGCAGGGACTTTTTCGCGAATATCATCTTCTACTTCCTTAGGTTGATGACTCCATTCATATCAGTGGCCCAGTCTATTCCTAGCAATGCGAGATAATGATTGTTGTCATCAACATTCCTTATTACTTCAAAGTCCATCTGCGTGCTCGCGCCTTTGATATCAACTATTACCCCTTGAAACCTTCCCATGCAAAAAATATTCTATTGGTTTGCCATTCGTAATTGAATAAGGGACCATCGTAACATGAGCCTACCCATACATTCCCATGTCTGCTTTGATAATACATTTTCATCCAAACCTAGGTCTAGGATTACCTAATCCATTTCATACTTGCCAATCTGAATTGTCAATCTCGTTTCCCTCTCGGTGCGAAATGCATGCTTTCTGAGTTTCCAGACTACACGTGGTTCCCCTAACCTTGCACACCTAGTGATCAACTCCTATAGTCCCTTAACTGGCTTGTTGTCATGCAGCGGTTTCATGCATGTCTCCAAGAAGGTATTAAGCATAGAAGGATCCATCTCTGGCTCTGGTTGATCCTTACTACCTAAAGTGGAGGCCTCCACGAAGCTCTTCTTAGCTTCCATGAACATCTCCTTTATGCGTTCTACATCAAATTCAAGTTCCTTTGTAAGAGCCTTGCGAGCCTATGTATCATCCTCGGGCTGCTTCCCCTTATCCTCCCCTATGCTCATACCGCTTCTGAGCATCATGTTCACATTTGGGTCTTCTTCACGTGGTTCAAACCTCATCATTTGAATATTTTGAGTCGAAGGAGGCTGGAGTACCCCCTTCTTGCGCATATGTGCGATAAACGTAGGACAATCTACTACTTCATGATTGAACTGAGTGCAATATGAATAGGATACTCTTGTTGGGTTGGTAAAATCACGGGCGTAGTGCCCTAGTCCTCTGCAATTGTAACAAATTAACTATCCGCAACCACTTCCTGGTCCCAGTCCTCCTTGTCCTCAACCTTGCCCTCGAAATCCAGCTTGCACCATCCCTGCCACTGGGTCGAGGGCTCGCGTTTCTGTCTGCATCCGATAGGCAGGGGTCTGATCCATCGTTAACTCATAACTATGACAAGTACGCTCGTCATGGCCCACCGACCTATAGAAATTACAAAATAGTTGCTAGGGTGTTGGTGTATACTTATGCAATAAATGACAACTATCTATTGTGTGCTTTCCTCCTATCCAATAGATCATGCACCATAATGCGGGTGTTGCACTTGGCCCTGCTTGTGCCTCTCGTCTCGAAGGAATTGCCCCCCCGTGCCAAGTAGTTCACGAATAATGGACAATGATCCTTGTCATGGCCCTGGTCTTTGCATTTTATGCACCACACTTCTTTGCGCACCTCTGGCCACTGTTCCCTATCCTGCTTCAATCTCTCCATTTCCAGGCAGAGATTTCGTAGTTGCACATGGATTTTTTGAACTCCCAGCCCTAGATCTTTTATCGGTGTCTCATGCAACCTCATTGCCATTTCCAATGATTCAACCTGGGTAGACAGTTTCTGTTGCAACAACACTGTCCTCAGGTGTGGTGTTAGAGATGCCATAAACCATGCATGATGCTACACATCTATGAGCGTCATATGAGCCTCATAGATCGTACTTTTCATCCATTGATCCAAATCCCATGGGGTCTCGCCTAGAAGAATCACAATCTCCTTAAAACTGATGATTGACTGTGTCTTCGATTTCGGCCGGCTAAATTCTCTATTCAACGCATTCTAGATCTCTGCTATTCCTACATTTGCGTGATCATTAGAGTGCTTGATATACCATGTCAATGCATGATCATGTAGCGTGCTCACCAATGTATCCTTCTTACTGTTATCGTTTGTGACCCCTTGCGCTTCCCACATTGCTCTCACCATGAACCAAAATTGGTTTGGATCCTCATTCCATACTCCTCTAAACACAGTTAGCTTGATCGTGCTCACCATGCTGAACAGCGAGGATGTTAGAAGTGCAGTGGGTGGAGGCGGAGGTGAGGGAGGTGAAGCGAGTGGTGGCATGGCTGGGTGTGGTAATTGTGGAATGCACTGCCTCATCAAATTGACTACACTTCTTGGAGAGACCTGAGTGAGCTCTTCCTCATTCTTTGATCAAGGTGAAATTAAGGGAGTGTTCCCTAATCCCTCACTAGCTTTGTAGATATTTCCACTCTGCATTGTTCTAAACACTAATGTATTCACATAACCTGCTCTTCACATAATAACATCTTAATCCAAATATTTGAATATTTAATGTACTTACCTCGCGGTCCCTTGAGAAAATGTCATTCTACTTTCTTGTAGCTCACGATTATGTCTACTGTGAACTTAGTGATAAATCCCCCTATTATCCGGTCAAACAAATGGTCCACAATTCGTGTGATCTTATCTTCTGATGCCTCTAGTCTGTGCACTAATTCTGGAGTCCACACTATCGATTGCTCGAGCTTACACCTTCCCTGGCTGTCGGAAGATCCACTCGTATAGTTTAGAAGGAAAGGACGCGAAGAGGATCTCATGGATTTCATATGCATGTAACAATACAGCTACCTTTTCTCAGATACCTACAGAGTTCTATTTTTCTATGTTACAAACTCGTGAATCTTTTTGTCTAACCACTCTTCAATTTCCTTCTTTGTTGGTTCCAGTGGCACAACATCAAACATCCCTTAGGTAGATCTCGGTCTCGGCAACGGAACCATTTGTTGGCTACATGGGGCATAACCCAGATTCAACAGTGAGTTTAGCCAAGAAAATCTTGGTACTACTGGCCCTTTCGGCAACAGTCCATGGAGTGCACCCCCAGGTCTCATTCAAAGTAGTATGGGAGGGTTCTGGAACCAGGTTTCCACACCCTATGGATGTCTTGATGAGGGTTCTGGAGGTTCACGTTCCTAATCTATGCGTTGTGCTGCTACGCGGAGCTTTCTATTCTTCATAACTGGTGTGCACCTTTGTATTATTCCAATTCAATCCTTACTATTCTATTATATTAGTGCATAACTTAGTTTTTGCGGGCCCAATAATATTTTCCTTATTCAACTTCAAGATTAGTGCGAGTACTCAAACCCAATATAAATGCATAAAGATAAACAAAACACAAAAATATAGATCTACAAATAGACGCACAATATTCTGAATCTATCTTATCATTATTAATACTCAAGTTCAGTTATAGACCCAACTCTGCCCTGTGCACTCAGCTGCAGGGGTCTGTGCACTCAGTTGCGGACTCTACTAGGCCTCTACACACTCAACTACAGAGCCTCTACCTACTACTACGACCCAATACACTTCTGATTCACTTCTATCTTTTAACCATGCCTTCGTATCTATCTATTACTTGTCAAAACTTGGACTCTCTTTACACTTAAACCCTCACTCTATTTATACAATCCCATGGTCCACAGACCATGGGTAGGCTGACACACTTTACATTAAATTACATTATCTTAGGGTGGAAAACCATAGACTGTTGTGCTTCGCGCCCGCATTCAGCGGGGTCTTTACATTACACTTTACCAAAATTCGGGCTTCAAGCCCCAAAAACATGCTATGGGGGGATCCATTGCCCAACATGAATGATATACACCTATATTTGAGTTTTGTAACAAACTTAAAATATTGTTAGAAGAGTACCAAAAAGATATAGATGGCCAAGCATAGTTCTAATATATCTTATCAGATATTCTAAAAGGAACCCAAAAAATGATCTAGAAATTTCAAACATAGTGCTAGTTTTGCAGTTATGAAAAATACTACCCAAAAAAGGAAGAAAATTATAAAGCATAGATAACTCATATGTTAAGGGAGATGGAGAAGACCTTCCTCTCCAGTAACATTGTCTTCAATAAATTTGTACCTCAAGACCTCATATACACCACTGAGATCCTCCTTAGAGAGGGCGTTCACCTCCATGTCAAATTCCCAATATATGTGGTCAACAGAAATATTTGAGAGGCTCCTGATGAGATGTTTGATGTGGTCAATCCATCCAGATAAGGAAGGGGAGTCCAAAAATGTGTGTCATTTTATACCTTCAATGAGAGATCTCGTGTCTCATTAAGCATGAATATTATTTACCCTCTTTTCTTTTGCAAACAAAACTAAACCCCATAATGATAATATTTGAGCTCTTCTATTTGGAAAAATACTGAGAGGGGGGGATGAATCGGTATTTTAAAAGACTCACAACAATAATTTTATTTTTTGAAATATGTATGCGATTGTTGTAAAATAAACTAGTGTATGATTTTTAAACCTATAGAACAACTAATTCTTTATCTGTTAAACTTAAACCAGAATGTAAGAGATTTATCATCCATTTGATAAGCAATAATCAGGTGCAATAAGAACATAATAAAGTATCACACACAAGAAATGCACATGAACACCAAGATTTAATGTGGGAACCCAATGTGGAAGAAAACCACTGATGTTGTCTCAATATTCAAACTTATTAATATAAAAAACTTCTTAAATCCGTGTACTAGTGCATACTCATGCCAGTACACAAGACCCCACCTACTAAAGGCTACAACCTTCACTCGTTCTCCATCTCCTACTGGAAGCAAGCTCGAACCCCGTGATATGTTTACCAACTACTAATAGCATGAACCTTCTACTTCCTCACTCAAGGCTCCAACCCTCAGCAACATCCATGGACCATGTTTCATAAATTTTCACAATGGATCCACCTTATTTAATACATCACAACTTGTTGATCAACAAAAGCAAACACCAACTTAATTCAAACAAAACAATGAGATCACTGTAGCTAAAGCACAGAATTGAACTTGGAATAGTGCATCAACACACAAAATCAACTACAACCCTGATCATTAACATGTATATGCTACTTCACTTAAGGAAACCTACATGTATATGGACTTTTATGTAGAGAAACCTGTGTATAATTCTCAATATACTAAAAACTTGTAATTTTGAATTAGATGTCGAGTTGAACAAAGTTATTTTGAAATATTTTGTCAGCTTATAGAACCCTCATATAGTTAGTAACATCAATAATCTTTTCAATGAATCAGTTCTACTTCACACATTATCACTCAACCTAGATCAACATGAAGACATCATTGATAGAAACAGAGATACAACAACACTAATTAGGTTAATCAGTCATTTATAAACATAAAACCTTCCTTTATGTACGCTAATTTGAATAAACGAATCTGCGTGTACACGCCACTTCATCGAGGCCAACCTGCGTACAGATCTAGAAATTTTGGCATGCAGTTGTGCAGCTCTTCAGTACTTCAGAAAGACCTAGATCATAATATTCAGAGATAAAACCATGCGTCAATACTTAGATCTAGTCAACCCATGAGCAGATCATACAATGGAAAGTCATTTCAGGTCTCATGATTTTGATCCATCATTGTATTCATTGATGCATAATTATTTCAGATCTGTGTGTCAACTTTGGCCCTTATAATGTAAATATACTTCAGATTGATGTATTCATCAAAAATCCATTCACATGCACACTTAACACTTTGATATTCACCTCCTTATATAGTTAGAGCCTTAGTCAATACCATGATCAAGTAATTGTTACTGCACTCAATATTGTGGGCTAATACCATGGTAAGGACTCTTGGTATTCTTAAATTAGTGTGCCAAGATGTATGCGACTTTGCTTCTTTTTACCTTTGTGTATACACGACTTGGCCTTGACAAACCCGCATATAGATCTTCAAATATTCACCTTTATCAAAGTTCTAATTCTGATCTCTAAACCTTTGTCCCATCATTTTGTTATTTTGTTCCATCACTCTATCACCTCTGAACTGACCTATGGATTTATCTAGTTATCATATTCTTCTTTTGTTACAAGTGAGTTTCCAACAAGGAAAACACATGCATCATAATGCCAACACCTGGTCCACCATTTCGGGAAATCTTGTAGTGTTATATTTCATTTATCATGAGCAGATCGTCAGATCCACATATTCTAGGTTGTGTTGCTGCATTAAGAAAACCAAAAAGAAAGCAAAGAATAGTTGGATAGAAACGATAATATAAATATTTGGTAGAGCCAACATCTTTGGTAAATGTTAACATCCAAGTTATTATCCTGTGACATATCCCATTTATATTTATCAACACCCCTCCAAATATACAGTGTTTGCATGTGTTCCGAATCTCCCAAAAGACGAATAGTGTAAATTCCTTATAAATGTTGTCACCCCAACCCCAATCTATGATACATTGTTCAATTTTAGGCACCTTCCATTCCAAAAGGTGTAAATCTAGTGTAATTTGTCTCCGTATTGTTCTGGTAGTGGGGCATAGTATGAAGATATGTATGCATGATTTTGAATCATTTATGTAGAGAATACAATGCATAGGTCCTGATTACCCATGCTTCAGGAGATTATCCCATGTAAGTATTTTATTTTTCCACACCATCTAGGGAAGAAAGATGATCTTGATGGGGATACACCATTTCCTAATTTTATAGAAACATGATGGGACTCACAAATCATAAATTTGCTTCATGTAGAAATTATATGAGTCTCCCACAACATTCGAATGCTCATGAATTTTCCCATTCCAAGTTACTATCTCCTTGCACATTATGACAAAGGCCAATTCGAAGGTGGTTTATATATCAGTTCCAGTCTTCAGCACATTATCCCTCCATTCCCAACTCTTCAACCTCTTTCTAGATTGGGAAGCCTACTTACCAATGTCTCATGACCTGATACAAAAAGAAATATCCTATGGAGTGAATGATCTCTAATGTAGTCCCATTTAAAAATGCATGCTTGTTTGTGGCTTTAATATTATCTGACCCGATCATTATCTTGTGCCTATTTCCAAAATCCCATGTCATTCTCATTTGAAAATATTTTAGCATTTTATTGAAGCTCATCCATATACAACATCCATTTATTATAGAGAGGTTGTGATATATATAAAATTTGTCAACATCATCTCCCTGTTATACACAAAATGACCTCCTCATCACCTTAGAGGAGAAGGACACTTTGACACTTTGACAGTAAGTTGCAAGCCCTTTTTCGAGGGTAACATAATTAAAAACAAACAAAAGGCATTATAAATCTCCCCATGAATTAGAAAAGGGTGTTAGTCTGTATGTTAATGCACTGTTTTTCCTAAAGGGTAGAATTACTAGATATTTATGAGATTCTGAAAGTCAAAGCATGAATTGACTAACTGACACTATACTTTTCAATCAAGTATGAGCTCGAAAAGAAGGAAACATCCACTTGTGTCCTAACTAAGGACATTTCGAGTCATAGAAGAGCTTCATGGGAAGGGAAAGAGTAATAAATAAAGGAAACATCCAAGATTTTTCCTCATTGGAACTCCTGAATGAATTGGTGAGGAGATAGCCTCTCCTTAAATATAAATTAGAGGCTTGGCCACTGTAACAGGTACAAGAATTTTTTAGGTCAATATTAATATCTTATCGAACAGAGAGAGAGGGAAAGGAGCCAAGGAGCTAAGGGAGGAGTTGATTCAAGAAACCATGCTTGTAATCATTCTTCTCTCATATGATATTATAGATCTGCTCCTATTTTGTCTACTTGATGATGTTGAAAACTCTGTTCTAGATATGTTGATGTAGAATCAAAATTGATTATTCTCATAGGTGCATGCTAGATTTATATATTCATATATGTTAAATGATTTTAATCATCAATATGTATATGTTCTGAAGGTTACTTCTTTTTTTGTCTATGTGTAGGTTTTCCTCTAGGAGCATGTGAAGTAGTCCTCTCTTTACAACACTAAGATCTCTGATGAAGCTACCCTAGAAATAGAGAGGTAACTTTTTTTTTTTTTATCATAGTAGTAACATGAATATATGCATGTATCCTTGAACATTTGCAGGTCATTTGATTCTCTTTACCTTGGTTCCTAGGAGACTCGATAGTGTTTTTCTATCTACAACCACCCATGCATTAATCCCTCTAACATTCCCTTCAAATGTTTGTCACACATTATGTCCTGCCGAATTCCCTATCCAGTCAGAGCTCTCTAGAAGGATTTGATCATCAAAGAGAGGCCAAAGACATTATGGTCCAAGAAACCCCAACCACCATATTCCTTTGGTTTAGTTAGAGTATCTAATCTACACAGATGTAATTTAGATGTTGCTCTTGTGCCAGGCTATAGGAACCTAGATATGATATAATTAATATTGGTTGTGATAATAGACGGAATCACAAATAAATGTGACCAATAAATAGTAATTTGGTGTAGTACGACCTCAATAAGAATATATATTACACCCATTGATTACGAAATTTGAGTTCCAAAATGGGCCTCCTAAGGAAATTACAGAATAATAGTGAAATAATAAAGTATGATTATATTACATCATCAAATTTTAGAGGTAAAAACGAAAAAAAAATTCTTTCAACTCATATTTTCAACTTATCTCCCTATCGGTTTCTTCAAATTTTGAGTAGTAGAACTTGTTGGATGCATAGTTGAATTCTTCTCCAAGGAGTATCCAAGTTGCATACTTTAGATGAACCCTGTCACACGAAAAATGAGAAATATATGAAAAATGTGATTGCAATCACACTTTTTCATGTATTTCTCATTTTTCATGTAGTAGGATCCATCAAAACTATGCAACATGGGTACTCCTTTTATGAGGAATCGAATTTTGCATCCAATAGGTACTCTCACTCAAAATTTGAGTTAAACCTTAGAGAGATAAGTTGGAAATACCAGTTGAAAATGCAATTTTATTATTTTATTATTTTTTAAACTTTTTATTTTTTTACTCTAAAATTGGTGAATCATCCCCCATGGTTTAGATCATCATCTTAAATCCTATTTTTTCTTATAAAGTTTATTTTGGTTGTATATTTTTCTTAGGAGGCCTGTTTTAGACCTCAAAATTCCCCTAATGGTTAGTTATCTATGGGGCCATGCATTCAATCTCTTCTTGTATTCGTCCACCATCCATTGCCAATCACTATTCTTGTAGTTATTGGGATACAATATAAAACCCATATAGGTGAGACCTGTGGAAAGGAGAGCAGTTCTTATGCCAAAAATGATAGTTATAATATCTGTATCCATCATATCACCAGAATAAAAGAAGAGAATATATTTGTTTCCATTTTTCCAAAATACCAAAGGCCACTCCATACCATAAAAATATATAAAGTAAAGCAAAACATTGTGATCTAGAAATAATACCAAAAGTGTGGATATCATCAACAAAAAATAAATGAGTGATATTCACATGGGGAGATATGCATCAAGCCTAAAAAAGGCCCTGATAATGTGCCTCCCTAATATTCAAAGTAAGACCATTAATGACAAGAATGAAAAGTAAAGGGGAAAGAGAGCACCCCTGTCAAAGTCCTTTGCCTGATCAGAATAAAGAGGTGGAGAATCCACTGAGAAGAACAACATAAAAAACGTAATATATGCATGCCATAATCTAGTCTACATTGGGAGAATGTAGACCAATCTTGTTAAGAATGAGTCAGATGTAGGACCAATCCACATAGTAATAAGCCTTATGTAGATCCACTTTCATAGGAGGAGCTTCCTTCTCTTTTGTATCAATAGTATGAATGCATTCTTGTTCAGTAGCAATGGCATCATGTATCTAACAATTACTAAAAATTCCAGATTATTCCTAAGAAATGTATTTATAGAGGATATTAGTGATACCTATTGCAATCACCTTTGAAATTAACTTATAGGTAATGTTGCAGAGGGAGATTGACCAGAAATCCCTGAAGTTATGAGGGGAAGACGATTTTAGAATAAGTGCTATAAAGGTAGAATTTATAGCACCAGATATATTTCCCAGAAATCTAGACTCTTCCACTATATCTTATAGACATTGTCCCATCAATTGAAAAAAACATAAGAAGAACTCCACTATCCAACCCTCAGGGCCCACATATTTTTCTTTAGCAAATATTTTAAGAACTATATAAAATTTCCTCCAATTGTACAGGGAAGAAAATGGCCTCATTAGATGCATCATCGAATAATTTTGGGTAAATATCTAAGGCCCATAACTGGTCCATATATCCCACATATGATATGGTCCTATAAAACTTCTCAAAGTATGTTACAACTTATTTTTTGATTTTTAGTGTAGTGTATTTGGCTCCCGTTAAGAAGATTCAATGTGCCAAATAGCATTGCTGTGCTCTTTCTGATTACTATAATTATGAAAAATGTGAATGTTACAATCACCGTCTTGTAACCAAATCGCCCTGCTTTTGAGTGTCCAAGTAGCTTCCTGAATCTTAAGAATTTTATTCTTCCTATCTTCTAAAGCCTTCAATAATTCCAAATCCTATTGAGATGGATTAGTCAATTCCATGTCTCGGCCAAATCGGGATATATAATTGGTAATACTATCCAGTTCCAAGATCATCTGTTGTTTTTTCATTCTCTCCCAAGTTCTAGACCTGCTTTATATGATATTGAGTTTACGGATAATGTCCCGCATGGTAGCATCTTCTAGTGTCGCTCAGCCTCGACCGATATTCAACTTATTTTTGTAATATGTAGTTCACCTATACATACCCGCCAATTTTCGTAGCATGCTTCATGTTGTAATTTATATCAAAATTTTGTGGGTCCATTATTTGTGATGATAGAGAGCTTACCACTTGCGAGAAGGAAAACATATGTAGCTACACCATCTCTCCCCACCTTACAACATGTTAGTGGAAATGTGTTTGAGAGTGCTCCCTATACCGATACATTTTTATTTATAATTCTACACATGCTTAGATGTATGACACAAGGTTCGTTAAACTTAAGCCTTATTTCGAATTTTGGTGAACCTTAAAAAAAATTTTGAGGTTCAAATGACCTCATCAAACCTCATAGACATCGACCAAGTCCATAGACCAAAACTGATATCCTCATGTCACAACACAAGCTTGTAATCTATCCTTGCAATTTATATGCTAACGATAGCATTTTTTATGTTTATTGATGTTGATATCTTATTATTTTATCCTATCTCTCATTTTAAATTTAATATATGTAGATATATAGAAAATTTATATAGACAAACCTAATGGAAAACCTCATCTGTACCTCATCGGAAAATGAAAAATCAAACAGAACCTAATTATTATCAAACCTGAACTTGAACCTAAACCATGTGACCTAGGCCTAGACGAGGAAGGATACTCGAGAAAATTTCCAAGGCTTATCAAACCATTACCAATTTTCCACAAGACCGAAACTATCACACATGCAAATGTAGTGGCCATGAATATCACCACAATACCGAAACTATCACACATGCAAATGTAGTGGCCATGAATATCACCACAATAGTTGACACACTTATCAATGCTAATTAATGGATGGAAGCATTTCTATGCATAATATTGAGAGCTACTACACTGTATATGATTTTCGACAATGTGGGTGGCACCTGGAATAGGGCACTACAGTTGATGTATGTTGAGTTATATCTATATTAGTTCCTCTTCCAACACAAGATATTTTGAACAAGGACATATCGTGTTGGGATGTGGACATGCTTTCTACAATATTTGTGTATGCATAAGGGAATAAGTATAAACAATTGAAGGAGTCTCCATAGTAGGTCTTTATAAAGATTTTTTTTTTTTTTAATGTTGTGTAGGGCTTAGTTTAAAACAATCCCAAATTATCGAGAAATGATTATGTATAATATAAGAGTATTTAAATTATGCCAAAATTATACATAAAAATATTTGTGCCTCATTGGTAAAGTTTACTTAAAAGAAAAAAGCTAAACAATTCTCAAGAACAACTTCCCCATTCTCATTCAATGACCAATCTACTAGGACTGAAGCCATTTATTTACTTTAGGATATCTATAAGAAGAAAGTATCAACCTTCAATAGGGATTCTATCAACCTTCAATAGGGATTCCATCATTTCCACACCCATATGTTTCCCAATTTGTGAGTGAGGGTATGACTAATAGTGATGCTTTTCCTTTTTTTATTTCTAGTTCCTTCTTCATGCATTGGATCCCTACTTGTATGATGCCATTATTTCTTTGTGGGTTTCCTTTGGAGTGATTCCTATAATGTGAATGCATATCTCTATTATTTAACAACCCGGAAAATGTTAACATATTTATTTTCCATCACTTTCATTGTTTTTATCATTAATGTTGTTCTTAACTATGTGACAATTTTGTAGGACATGATCTTTGTATTCCCTATAGATTACTTTAAATTTGACAATGTATCACTTCTCATTCTCATGTATATTCCATATTTCTAGAGTTATAGTTAGATGTTGAAAGCGTAATAAAAATAAAAAAATTCCTTTGTTGGTCATTTGGGCCTATTTCCTTTTAATGATGTTTAAATCTTATTTTTCAAATTCTATGTAATAATGTGTTATTTCATGTCTATTTGTTGTTGTACGTTTTGTAATATATGAATTTTGTTTGAGATGTTAGGTAAATTATATTCTTTTTACTTTGTTTTATTGTCCTTTACACTAACCCTAACTTTGTAAATAGTTTGCTAATAACCATATTAACTTTAGGTTTTCTAATATTTTCCTTTTAGCTTTCCTTATTTGTAGTCTTACTTCTTTAATTTTGTTTTAGTGTTTTACATAATTTGTTTTTTTAGGATTAACGATTTTTTAATGGTTAACATGTCCTAATGTTTAGTTATTGTTTAAGAAATATTTTTCCTTTAACTTCTTAATCACAAACCTTATACGAATGATTAAGATTTCAGATTTTAACATATATACATAAACAATAATTAAAATATATATTAAAAAATCAAATGATATTTGTAATATGCTTCCACATGTTTGTTTAATTATTAAGTATTCAAATATTTAATTGCGCATAGGAGGAGGTATAAGTTTTTAAACTATTCTTGTTAGGGATATTGTGGTCAATTCGTTTCTTTAATTTTAAATTTTAAGGTAGTTGAGGCTCTACAATACTTGTTATGGAACCAGCTCACAAAAAGATAGAAAAGATAGATAAACGCAAATGAACAATTTTTTGATGATACAAATGACAAGACCCCCTTTCTATATATAGGAGTCTAAGGGGTTATAATATAATCAGAGCCAACATAACAATAATAATGTAAGGGTACAACAATAACAATATTGGGCTTCTATGAGCACAATAATAACAATATGGGGACTACATGGGAACAACAATATAATAAGGGGGTTATGCTAATAATAATAAGGGGTTACACTAGTAGTATAGGGACCTAACATGCACCTCTCCTTCAAAAAACATTGTCCTCAATGCTTTAGTAGTTCTTGATGTTTCTTTATAAAATTCTCATCCTCCCATGTGGAATCTACAATGTGTAAGTTCTTCCACTTGATGAGATACTCTAAAATTGACGGATTATGTAGCTGTCGGGTTCTTGTTTCTATCACTGGTTCAGGTTTGAATATGATTTTTCCTTCCTCGCCAAGTTCCGACAATATTGTTTGAACTAGGAGCTTGTCACCAATAAACATCTTTAAGCATGAAACATGGAAAACCGGGCACACTCTAGAAGATTCAAGAAGCTCCAATTTGTATGCCATAGTACCATTCTGTTGCGAAACCTTATAAGGACCATATTACTTTGGTGATAATTTATTATCCTTCTTAGCTTTCTTTAGGGACATTTGTTTGTATGGTTGTATTCATAAAAATACTCATTCGCCTATATCAAAACTTCTTTCATTGCGATGTTGATCTGCATGTTGTTTCATCCATTTCTGCATGAAAGTGAGGTTATCCTTTTTCTTCTTCATATGTCCTTCTAGCTTGAGAGTTTGAGTTGTGGTAATTCCTGCCAATTCATTACAAGGTATGGTCAGATTCATTTATTCTTTCTCTGGGGTTGGTTCCTAGTGTATATCCTCTTCTTTTGATGATTCTTGATCATTTTCATCCTCCCCTTCACAAGCAACATAAAAAAATTCTTCTTGGCACACTTATGACCTTTAGTGTATTTTCTATCACAACTGTAACAAAGGTCGTTTTCTCCTTTTTCTTCCAATTGTTGTAGTGTCAACCTTGTAGGTTGTGGAGGGCTAGGAGAAACAACACTTCCATCATTATAATTGTGAGTGGTAGGATTCGGTGTTGCCATAATTTTGCTTTCAATTTTAGTTTCTAGCCTAAATTCCTTCTCCAATGAATTAGGTTTCCAAATACAAACCTCATGTTTAATGTTATTGTTTAAATTCCATATGAAGACATCAATCCTCAGCTTCTTTGGTATATCATTTACCCTTATATTCAAGTTTTGGAATTCCTCAATGTGCTCTGCCATTGAACCCTTTTGTTTGATATTTATCAATTGACTAAAGAAGGTGTTTCTCTTTGTATCCTCATAATGTCCTATCATTTCCTCCATAAAAATTGACCAAGTGACAAGTGGTTTACGAGAAAATAGCCTTTTATACCATAAAAATTGCTTCAGTTCTAAATATAAAGATGCAATATGTACCTTTTGTAACAGTTTCACATCATGTATATCAAAATATTTCTCCATCTATCGTATCCATGTTATGGGATCCTTCCCATCAACCATCCTCATATCGATATTTGGAATATGGTGGGTCTTCAACCCAATGTTAGATTCTATGAAATCATCATTAAAATTTATTTATTTTCCCATCATGAGTTTCCTCTACTACCTTTTCGTCATTAGGAAGCCTTTCTTGTAGTAGCTTTGTCCCACATTCCTTCAAACCTTCCATGTCTTTCTTCAAATATTCCAGGACATTGTTCTAATATGGTTTCATACCATTGATATTAGCATCCATGGCATAGGTCAAATTATTTATCTTAGCTTCTATCACATTCTTCAAATCATCCATCCAATTTTCATTACTAGGTGTTTCTATTTTCTTGATTTGAGTCATTATTTTTCTTACTTTTAGCAGCTCTATCTTTAATCTATTGTATCTATGATCTCCAAAGTCTGAACTTGTGACCAGTAGTATCCCTTTGTGTCCTCTTTCCAATTCCACTAGTCTGATCGAAATTGGATTCTCCAATAAAGAGTTATGCCCAATCTCCCAAGATGACCTGATTATACACTTTTTCCGTAGAGCTAACTTGTACGGATTGCAACATGTCACTGTTTCAACACTCAGTCCTGAAAATTGTACACGTAAATGTAAATTCCGTCCTCTTTCTATAGCTTCTTATGAAATTTCAATCTAATGATCAAAGAGAAAGTTATGAGGATGTTCCCTAAGTCACCTGTTTGGGATGTAATTCGGGAGCTTGCAGAAACCCTACATTTCTTGAACATTATCTCCGAAAATATAATGAAACAAGATCTGAAATTTGGGCCCAAGAATCACCACAATTGTGGCTCAAATGGATTTAATTTTAAAGTCTGAGCCTTTGTAGACAACAAATTATAGTGAAAATTCCATGATGACCTATTTGAGATTGAATTTTGGAGCTTGTAACAACCCTACCGTCCTCAAATCATATCTCCGAAACTAGAGCCAAACAAGATCTGAAATTGGGACTCGAGGTTTAGAATGATTTTTTCTCAAATGGGTTTGTTTTTTATCTTCTGAAACGTCACAGAAAAATGTTATAGTGAAAATTCCATGCAGGCATGTTTGGAGCAACGAAACCCTAGAATCCAAAGCTCTAATACCAAATGTTATGAAACCAGCTTACAAAAGGATAGAAAAGATAGATAAATGCCTTCAAAATAAGCCTCTTTGAGGGGCAAACCTCCTTTACCTAGCAGAAATGAACCATTATTCAATGATACAAATGACCAGACCTCCTTTCTATATATAGGAGTCTAAGGGGTCATAATATAATCAGAGTTGACATAACAATAATAATGTAAGGGTGCAAAAATAACAATAGTGGGCTTCTATGGAGCACAATAATAACAATATGAGGACTACATGGGTACAACAATATAATAAGAGGGTTACACTAATAACAATAAGGGGTTACACTAGTAGTATAGGGACCTAAAAGTACCTGATTAAAAACCATGGGTCACTGATTATCTTATTTCTTCTACAATAATTTAATGTTTAGGGTTAGTATAGTTATTTAGTATTTTATTTCTTTTGTGATGGTTCCAAGCTACATGACTTGGCATAGTTAACTGTAATTCCTTTGGAATGCAATAGGGTTGAGTTATGTGACTCTTGGCATGCATTCAACATGTACGCTTGCAACTATAAACACTGGGATAACATTCATGTTATTTCTTTTTGGTCACCGAAAATATTGAGATGTTCATGCAGCGACATAGTGACAACTTCATTCCAAAACATTAACACATACTATTATTATGATATAAATATTCCTATATTTATGCCAAAAGACTCGTAACATTTCTAGAAACTTACATAACATATATTAAAATAAATAGAAAACATTACTCTTTGACCATTGCACCATATGATAAAATGATTTTGTTTGCACCTTCCTTCTACCATGGCAGGCAAAAGACAATAGCTAGGTCCTTGCACATTTCATCAATCCTCGTCATTTGCTTCTTTGAAATATCCATTTGGGGTACCTCACCCTCTACACTGTTGCTTTTTATTCTTCAAGGGCTTTGTCATGCGGAAAGAGTTATTTTTGTGGACAAACCTAACCTCCCTAGGAGTCTAAGACTCTCTAGTGATAAACAAAACAAACAAGAGCAATCCTTCTCTAAATATACATTATTCTATGAGAAACCAAGTGTTGTTCGATCCTACCTCAAATCCAACGATTGTTGTAGTAGTCCAGCCTTGCTGATCCAGATGAGCTCCTCCTTCACTTTAAGACCTGCATACACTAACAATCAAATGATTACATAACACCTGAATATTTCATAAAACAAAGCATATTCATCATATAGACCAAGGAGTACATGAAATAATTCATTAACAACAAATCATTGAGAAGAATGGACTTATTTGTATTAAGGAAACAAAAAAGGAACCATTACAACCTGAGCCTTGGTTTTGTGCAAGCTCCTCCCAGGGTCCAACAAGAGATTTCCTCTACTTTGACAAGCTCACCCACTCCCAATATGGCAACAAGAAAGGATGGTAATCTCTCCTCACAAGTTAACAATGGAAGTCCTAATTCCAGTAGCATTTACCCTTTGTAATGTTCAGCTTTCAACCTCCCCTCCTCTGGCTCAATGCCTGTATTTATAGTGTTCTAGAGGAAGTTATTCAGTTCCAACATCAAT
>APFE031649676.1:0-11414 GCA_000404065.3 Pinus taeda | reverse complement strand
CCTCTAAGGCCAAGGACAATAGAATAAAGTCTCTTGAGGAGATCATTATTGATCTAGGGCATGATCCTAGTGATCCGACAGGTGTAAAGGCCCTCATGAAGAAGAAGGATGATGATCTCAATGCATTAAGGAAGAGATTGAAGCTGCAGCCCACTAAGCACCCTCAAATAGCTGAGCTTCAAAAGAAAAAATAGGTTGAGGACCAGCTAGACCTCTTATTGCAGTAGGATCAGTGGATCCGTGAATTGGAGAAAGAGCTGGAAGGAGCAATACAAGACAAACAGGGAGAATCTACTTCCCAAGCTCCTCCAACTACTTCCACAACAGCAGTAACATCAGGGGCAGCAGTGGTCCCCACAACAGAAGCAGCAGGCACATCAGCAGCCCAAGAGGCCAATCCAAGTGTAGAGGAATTGACCAAGGCTCTCAAAGAGATGGAACTCCAGGCCAATGAAATAAAGAAAGCCAAGGAGAAATTGGCAGAGCTGGAGTCCAAATATGACAAGTCCAAGGTAACTGTGGCAGAGCAGGGCAGAGAAATAAAGGCCCTCAAGGACAAGATAAAGGCCTTAGAAAAAGAATTGAATCTGGAAACAGCCATGGCCGAAATAAAAAGGATCTTATGGGCCAAAATAAGCAAATCCATTACCCAACAATGGAAATCAATAAAAACGATACATCAGCAGATGGAATTGCTGGGCCAAGCACATATAGAAATCAATAAGGCAAAAACACTGCTGGGAAACAGACCAGAACAGGCCAACAGAATAATAGACTTCCTAAACAGGCAGGAGCAGGAGGAACTGGCAGCCATAGGTATCCCCAATAGAACAGAAGCCGTTCTCACTGCCAAGAAAGTGCTCACTCTCAGGAATTATATACAAGCTGTGGAGAGGAAGTGCTATGAGATCACAGCAGGTGTGGAGGAATTCAAGGTCAAATTGGCAAAACTGCAAGCAAAAGGCCTGCCCAGCCTCCTAACTCGTGCAGGAAAATTAGTCTCCCAGGATCAGTTTGCCAACAGAATGGCAACATATATTGAGAATCAGATTACTGCATCTAACAGTACATCTGAACAGACAGGGCCTCCCTCAGGACAGAGTTTATATGATAAACTGGGAGGCCTATTCTTTATTGAAAATGAAGTGAACCACCTTTTTGAGACTCCTCCTAATTTTTATAGGTATACAGAGGCCGATGAGACCTTAATAAATATTAGGAGGCATCAGATGCCTAAGGAAGACTAGTGGCAAGCAATGCTTCAAATTCTGCCGGCTCCAGCTGTTCGGTCACTGCCAGCTCCAGGTCAATACAAGACAAACAGAAGGATAAAGTGAGCATTAAAAGCAGTTGAATGCTGACTCAGCATGTAGACTATGACGGCTAGCCAAAAGATAAAGAAATGCGCAAATTTTGGCTGTCTACCCTTAGCCAACTCCAAGAGCCACCAAGTCAGCAGTCTCTGACCATTTTCTGACAGCTAAGGGACTAAAAGTGATTACAGCATTTACTCTCTCAGCGGCTGCACTCCAGCAGTTGGTTGAGCATTTATGGAACATTTACTCTCCATTCAGATATTTTCTTATGTAAATCTTGTATATATACTCCCCTTAGTAACGCATAAGGGGTTGGGAATTTTTACTCTGAAGCATGTATACTCTGTACTTTTCAGAAAAGTTTAATACAAAGAGCAATTTCAGCGCAGTGATTTCCTGGAACTCTGGTGTCTTGTTGATAATCTAAGTGCTGTCGCAGAATCCCTGTGTTGTCTGGTGGAATGATATGTTTTGTTTAAACTCTGTTCTGTTTCCCTATGTTATTTCATTTTCATGTTTCCATCATATCTAGCAATAAAGAAAAGGAATAGTTCAGGACATGTTTCCTCGCACCCTGTGCTCAATCTTATATTGCTGTAAATGTTTTCTTCAGGATTAAAATAGACATGAATTCTTAAATGCTCATGTTATATTTAGTTCCATGTTGTGAAAGTTATCTAGAAATTCTTAAATTCTTCTAGGTAACAATCGCTTTTCTTTTCATATCAGTTTATAGAAAGATCCTTAATTTCCTTTCTTATACTGAATATATCATACCCAAACTCAATTTCAAAGCATTATTCCTCAGACAATTATCTTGCTCTGCAGCTTTCATTACAAGTATCAACACAACACACCAAACCAAAGGACCAATGACTCCATTGCCCAATGTCATGCAAGATTCTGGTAAGAGCATACACGTTTTGACTGAACCTTTCCAACCAAACAATTAAACCAAAGTTGAGCTTCACATCTAGCCTAAAATACAATCAGAACAGAGATAAATTATAAAGAGAGAGCCCTCTCTGATTACAGCTTGGCTAGAAGCTGCAATCCAAAGATTGGTTAGTGGTTACCCCATCCGTATTTCCTTAGAGTCAAAGGGAACAACCTGGGAGTTAACATAAATGGTGACTCCGCTGGGGACATTCAGGATCTAGAGATGACTGTATATCTACCAGGAATCACACTCAAAATCTGAACATCAGTCAAGAAACCTTCAAACTGCTTCCATACAAACATTTGCAGCCTTAAGGTAGAGATGACTCAGATATCCTTTATACCCAATTACAGATACACAGAGTCTTTCAAACTCCTGTCCAGTCCTTGCTATACAGATCTTTCAAAAAGTCAGAAGGACTAGCTCAAAAGCTGGCTCCCAAGAAGAGTCTTCGATACACTAGGGCTAATCCTAACCCCAACCCTCCTGCTGTCTTTGAAAATCCTAATACAATCCCCAAACTAATTAAGAATCAGAAAAAACAAGATAACCTTGCTGACCTTAGTCCAGAGACAGTTCACCCTAACCCCATCTCCACTCCAATTAAAGTACTATTCCATTCCACCCCTAATTCCCCTAGTTCCCCATCCACATCTCAAAGCCCACCACCCACATCTTCTTCCCCCACACATATTCCCTTAACTAACGCTCTAAATCCCTCCATACCTGTTACCCCTGTGGTACCCACTGTTCCTTTTGTCCCAGTTGCCCTTGTCAATCCCCAAAATCTTGTCAACATGGCTATGAGGTATACACCTCTGCAACAACCTGCCAATCCTGTGGCCTTACCTCAAGATTACCAGGCCAAAATCTCATATTTTGACTCCACTGGCCCTTATTTTGCTATTCAGCATGCTAAAAGAATGCAAGATCATTTTGAAAACTATGAGATAGATGATGAGACTGTGAGGATGAGAATATTTGTCCAAAGCTTAACAAGGGATGTTTGAACTTGGTTCAGATCACTTCCTGCAAACACCATCCACACCCCCGATGAGCTTTACCAATCCTTCACAAATAGATGGGAGAAAAAGAAGGATCCTCTACATATACTTGGTGAATATGACATGATTAAAAGAGGTCCTCAAGAGACAGTTCTGGAATATTGTGCTAGGTTTAATAATGTATATAATGCAATACCTCAAAACCTGAGACCTACCCCTGACTTAGCCTTATATAAATTTCCAGATGGATTTGACCCAGACATGGCTTACCAACTAAAAGAAAGAGCCCCTCAAACCCTCAAAGAAGCTTAGAAGGTTGCTGTAATAGTTGAGGCAAACCTGATTGCTAAGAGGAACAGGGCTAGATTAGAAAAGAGAGTTGCCTTTAAGGAGGAACCCTCAGCCTTTGACCAAAAATTAGATGCAATATTTTCTGGTATGAAGAGGTTGGGCGACAGGGTAGAGTCTGTGGAAAGAAAGTCTTCATGGGAGGCACCAACAAATAACTCTAACAGAAATCCAAACTTTAGGAGGAACCAAAATCCTAGTGGGGGCAAAGCCAACAATGATCCAGAAATCAGACCTCCATTTCGAGAGAACTATGCTGAAACTTCCACATCAGCTGAGCTCAATGAAGACCCTGAGATTAATTTGATAGGTCTAGATGGTGAAAGCCAAGCTTTCTTAACTCAAGAAGATCATGAGAGTGATGAAACCAAACTGTTCCAAACTAAAGCAGGTGAATCCTTTGATTTTAAACAAGGCTATGACACTGCTGTTTATGAAGTCCATAAACAATGCAAGCTAAGGAGCAGAACAGTGAATGTAAACCAGCCTGAAAAGATAAGGGATAATCAGCAGCCCAAAAGAGTCATAGTCACAGAGCCTAATGACAAAAAAAATTTACCTACAAAAGAAGTTGTCATTGAAGAGGTCACTAAACCACGGTCCTTGAAAGATCAACCTATGGCCACTTCACCTTCTCAACCTGATTCAAGTATTACTCCCCAAGAGATGAGTAACACAGATAAGCCCCAAATTCGAGATAGAAATCAAGAAAAAGACCTAATGGACAAAGAAAAGACTACTATCCATAACCCTAAGACCCAATCTGAAAGGCCCTTTGATCTAGGAACTGAAATTGGCAAGCTTAAGGTAGCAATTCCTCTCTCAGAACTAGCCAAGCATGATATCTATAAACTACAGATCAAGAAGTCCCTTCAACTCACTAGCAACAAGGATGATGTCAATTTGCTGGATGATACCCCAGAACTTCTGTTTGGGCCAGAAGTGGATGGAAAAATAGTAGTCAAAGGGGTATTACCTTTTTGTGTCAGCTTACATATTCATGATAAAATATTGCACAATGCAATGTTTGATTCAGGTGCCTCTCATAACCTCATGCCTAAAGCAGTCATGGAAAGACTGAATCTAGACATAACAAGGCCATACAAGGACCTGTTCTCCTTTGACTCCAGCCAAGTCAAGTGTTTAGGTCTCATAAAAGACTTATGTGTGTCCCTAGTTCAATACCCAAACAAAACAATTCTAATGGACGTGGTAGTTGCTGATATCCCACCTAAGTATGGGATGTTGTTATCAAGATCATGGGGAGCTAAACTCCAAGGTTATCTACAATTAGACATGTCATATGCCACTATCTCTGTCTTTGGGCAACCAAAAAGACTGTATAGAGAAACCGTCATGAAATACATGGTCAGCAGTGAAGAAAAGCCTCAAAACTTTCCAATATATGTTGTCCATTCAGACATAGACTCATACATTCTCTTTAATAGTAGCACAATCCTCTCAAAGAACAACGTTGAAACTGAGATACTCATACAAGAGGAAGACTGTGATGAAAAAACTACCACTCACAAAACAACAGTAAATCAAATACTAGACACTGCTGATAATCTAAACATCAAGCATACTAAAGAAAGTGATGAAACTGTCCTGGAAGACAAGCCAGAAGAAAAACCAAAACTTCTACTTACGTTACCAGCCCATGAACAGATCATTAAAATTCCTTCCCAACAGGACATTCTATGGTTCCTTGAATTTGATGGCTCAGTCAACAAGTTAGGGGCAGGAGCTGGAGTTTGGGTACACAATAGAGAAAATAGCTATGCGGAAGGCAGAGCCTATAGATTAAACTTCAGATGTACTAATAATATGGTAGAATATGAAGCTCTTTTACTAGGCCTTAAGTTAGTAAAGTTTTTGCAAGCTGCCAAGGTTTCGATCATGGGTGATTCAGATTTAGTTATCCAACAAGTAAAGGGAAATTTTTTTACCAATGACAAAAGACTAAGGACTTATAGGTCTGCTGTCGCTGACATACTAAATGTTTTCTCTGAATTCCAAATCACTAAAATCCCTAGAAACCAGAATCTGCATGCTCATAGTTTGGCCACATTTGCAAGTACCTGCAAGCTGCCTTTTGAGCCCCATCACTGTTTTACAGCTGAGGTGAAACATAGACCCTCTATTCCAAACAATGTGAATGATTGGCAAGTATTTGAGGATGACAAGCAAATAAACCGTTTTTTAACTCTGCAACAAGAATTTGCAGGATTAAATATTGACACTAGCACAGCAAGTCAATCACAAATACTTGAAAGAGAAAGTCAATCACAATTACTTTTTCAAAAGAGTACTCACCCAATGTCACCCAGAACAACAAAACAACTGCTAAACCCAACCATTTTCAACATGGATAACATTCAACAAATTCAAGCAATCAATTGTGAAGAAGTGGCCAATACTGAGACTGAAATCATAGAGCTGAAAGACAATTTTTTACCCACAGGCCTGACTCCACTAGAGGACATTTTTGACTCAAATGATATTCCCAGAAAACCAAAAATGCAGCCAATAAATGTAGCCATTGAAGAATGCAACATTGGTACCTTTGACAAGCCTAAAATAATTAAATTGTTTGCTTCTTTACCTCCTGACCAAAAGCCCAAATACATTGACCTTTTTAAGGAGTTTCAAGATGTGTTTGCATGGAGTTATGAGGATCTAAAATCCTATGATACCTCTGTGATACAACACACTATCCCACTAAAGCCAAATCAGAAACCTTTTAAACAGAAGCTGAGGAGAATTAATCCTATGCTCCTCCCAGCAATGGAACAAGAGGTACAAAAAATGTTCAAAGCAAGCATTATAGCGCCAATCAGATTTTCTAATTGGATTTCAAATTTGGTCCCCACAAGGAAGAAAACTGGGGAAATTAGGCTCTGCGTTGATTTGAGAAACCTCAACCAAGTATCATTAAAAGACAACTATCCCCTACCCAAGATGGACCACATCCTGCAGAGAGTAGTAGGGGCCTCAAGGATTTCCTTTCTTGATGGGTTCTCAGGCTTCAACCAGATCTTAGTCCATCCTGATGATCAGGACAAAACTGCATTTACAACCCCATGGGGGACCTTTAAATATGTTAAAATGCCTTTTGGATTAGAAAAATGCAGGACATTTCAAAGAGCCATTGGATATTGCCTTTTTCAAAGAGATTTCGTTCTTTTTTAGTCATTACTGGATGACCTTTACACCTTTCTCAAAATCAGACCAAGAACATATAAAGCATTTGAGACAGATCTTTCTAAAATGCAGAAAATATGGAATCTCCTTGAATCCCAAAAAATCCCTGTTTGGCTTAGAGGAAGGTAAATTATTGGGCCACATCTTTTCTAAAGATGGCATTAGAATAGATCCAGATAGGATACAAGCTATCCTACAAATTCCCCACCCAAGAAATGTCAAAGAACTGCAAGGATTCTTGGGAAAAATCAATTTCTTGAGGAGGTTCATCCCAAACTTAGCAGAACTAAGCAGACTATTAAATAACATGCTGAAGAAAGATTCAAAGGTCAAATGGACTGTTGAAGCCAATCAGGCCTTTGAAGGTATAAAACTGGCCCTTACTCAAACCCCAGTGTTGACTAATCCTCAGTTTGACAGAGAATTTATCATTTTCTCTTTTGTCTCCCAGCATACCATTGCCGCTGTCTTGCTACAAAAAGATGATCAAGGAAATGAAAAACCAATAGCTTTCTTTAGCAGAGCTCTCAGAGATGCACCTTTAAAGTATCAAATCATGGAAAAGCAGGCTTATGCTTTGGTCAAAGCCATTAAGGACTTTCGGATTTACATCCTTTATTCACATGTTATAGCCTATGTACCAAGTCCTATTGTCAAAGACATTCTCACCCAAGAAAATTTAGAAGGCAGAAGAGGAAAATGGATTGCAAACATTCTAGAATTTGACATAGAGATAAATCCTACAAAACTAATAAAAGGGCAGGGCTTGGCCAAATTAATGTCTGAAACAAATTTTCAAGCCCTGGACATTAACCAACTGGACAGTGAACCGGAGCTGGCGACTCCAAGGATCAATGTAGCCTTTGAACAATCCCCCTGGTATTCTGATATTTGTTATGTGTTACAAAACCTGTGTGCTCCCCCAGGACTGTCCAGAACTAAGTGTAGGTTTTTGAAAATGAAAGCGTTGAAATTTTGTGTCATGGAAGAAAATCTGTTTTGGAAAAACCATGAGGGCATCTTATTAAATTGTTTGATTGAAAATGAAGCTAATAAAATCATGGAAGAATTTCATGCAGGTGATTGTGGTGGGCATCTATATTGGAAGTCCACTGTGGACAAAATACTTAGAGATGGATACTATTGGCCCACTATTTTCTCTGATGTCAAGAAATTCACCACTGCATGTCACAAATGTCAAGTATTTGAAGGAAAGAGACAATTGCTGCCACTACCCCTAAGGCCTATTGCAACAGAGAGACCATTTCAGCAATGGGGCTTGGATTTCATTGGAGAAATCAATCCCTCCTCTTCAGGCCAACATAGATGGATTCTGATAGCAACAGACTACTTCACAAAGTGGATTGAAGCAATCCCATGTAGACAAGCAAATGATTCTACCATCATACAGTTTCTTGAGACAATATTTTGCTCGATTTGGATGCCGTGATAAAATAATAACAGACAATGTTGCTGCTTTTAGGTCTAAAAAGATGGTCAGTTTCTGTCATAAGTTTCATATTATTTTGGGCCATTCTACTGCATATTATCCCCAAGGCAATGGCCTGGCGGAATCATCAAACAAAAGCTTGGTAAATATGATCAAGAAGGTGTTGGAGGAGAACAAGAAGAATTGGCATAAGAAACTTGTCAGTGCCTGTGGGCAGATAGATTAACAACCAAAAGATCAATTGGGGTCAGCCCATATGAGTTAGTCTATGGTTTAGAGGCCAAGTTCCCTTCATCTTTAGGGATCCCTGTTATGAAGCTACTTCAGGAAATTCAAGCTGAGCCTAATGATATGCAGAGAAGGATCAATCAGATTATATGTTTGCAGCAAACCAGGGATGAAGTTTTTAATAGAGTTCAAGTGTTACAAGAAAAGCTGAAGAAGGCATTTGACAGAAGAACCAAAGTAGAAGATTTCAACGTTGGTGACAAAGTCCTCAAGTGGGATTCCAGAAGAGAAGATAAGGGAAAACATGGAAAAATTGATTCCCTTTGGAGAGGACCATTTGCTGTCCAAGCAGTACAAGGAAACAACACTTATTTCCTTAAAAGCCTCAATGAAACTGATTTGGATGAAGGTCCTGTGAATGGCAGGATGCTGAAACACTATTTTGAATATCACCCATAAGTGCAGCCTGAGTTTCCCCCTGTACATATTCAGATGTATATATTGTTTTCCAACATGTAAAAATGTAATTTCTTACAGTTTTCTTGTAGCTGCCAGTAGAAGGTGAATAAAATCAGAGGTCCACCAAGAAGAGAAACACAATTTTGGCATTTCAAAGCAGCAAACTTCAAGATTGGTAAAAACAGTCAAGAGTTAAGGCAATCTGACCTGTTGTTCTTGGTCTTTCAAATGAAAAACCATCCCCATGTGGAGCCACTGTTTGTTACCTATATCAATAGGTTTCATATTTCATGATTGGTTATAAAAGGTCCAAATATGCTCTGCTTTGATGATGCAAAGATCCCATATTTCCATAAGGGGACAAGGGGTGTCTATATCTTGATAAGGACTTAATTTTGATGGATGGTCCAACAGCCCAATCTGGATCATGCCATGTTTAAATTTCCTGTTGTAGAATAGAGAAAGAAGTCTATCCAAACTGTTTAAAATCTTGGCAGACAAGTAGTTCAGGTAGAGAAGAAAGATTCCCAACAGTTTAATCTGGGAATTTGGAAGAAATAATGGTAGAATTTGATAGAAAATCAAAGGAAAAAAGCCAGAAAAAGAAAAGGCACACAAAGGGTCTGCAAGTCCAAGTGCACCCTCCAAGAAGAAACAAAAAAAAATGCTAGGCAAAGTAGCTGGGTAGGTAGATGGGGTTGCAGAAGTGATATTCAGTTCAAAATTTGACTTTGATGGTCAAAATGAGAGAAGAAAAAACAAAGAAGCATGTCTAACCTCCCTTCCTTCCATTTTTCCCATTTGTTACTAACATCCCCTCATGAGTTAAAATGCAGGCAAAGATTTATGGTTTCATGGAGGTTCTTCATCCTTTAAAGGCCACATTTCCTATGTAAAAATCTTTTCATTTTGATCTTCTCCCTAAACTAAGTCTGGTTCAAACAAACTCAGTGATATTCCCCCTCACTTACCCCCTTCATCCATATTAACCTCTAATTCTACTATGTAACTCCCCTATCTTACCCTTCCCCTACTAGTATTAACACCATGGTGTATAAACCCCAAAGTTTGTATAAATATCCCTCCCCTTGGCATTGTAGCCATATGGTCTTTTCAAAAGGAATCAAAATGACACCTGGTCACTTTGATGAACCTCCATTTCATCTCTCTCCCTATTCCAAGTCATTTCACTCATTAAACCTTCATCTGCAAAGAAAGACCCTATAAAAACCCCTTCCTACCCATAACCCCTTTTGAAATTATGGAAAAACCCAAGAAATCCTGAAAAACCCATAAAAACCCATTATTCCAAGGTTGCTCGCCCGAAGTATTTAAGCGAATATTTTAATCGGCCGGCGGGTCCCTCCCCAACCTGCACGACCCGTCGGAGGACCCGCCAGCCGTCTGATCTCTGCCGCCCAGATCTTACGGTGGGCGGTCAATTTCGCTCCCCGACCTGCTGACCTTTAGCGTCCGGGGAAAGCGGTTTTCTGCCCCGTACAGGGACGCGTGGCAGGCGGTGGGATTGTTCGGAGCCCCCCTCCCCGATATTGCTTTTGCCCAAAGGTGGTGCGAGGAACCCGCTTACTGCCATCCCTGTTACCACCCTCCCTCCTACGTCATGCGCACGCCATCCTGACGTCACCTGACCTATGCCTGCCCCCGCGTCCCATGGCCCTCCACGCACCCCTACCACCGCATCTACCCGCCACTGTGTCCTGCCACCCTGGCTCACACCTCAGCGCCATGTCACTTCCGTACCCGGGCCCCACCATGACGTCATGCTGACGTCATCGGCGGAAAAGCGCCAAATGCACACTTTTTCCAAATTTAACGTTATAAACGACCAAATGAGCCATTTTCAGTCATTTTCACGCGCAAAAGAAGGATCCGTTGTCGACCAGCTGCCGCGAAATTTGTCCTCCAGCCATCAAATTCAACATTTCAACCGCTACAAGTCCAGAATTCGATGGCATTAAGCCTCCACAGCCCGGCCCGCAAGCTTCCAAGCCAGTTTTTCCAGGTATTTCGCCAGTTTTCCCACTTTGCCCATGCATTCCAATTCTCTGTAAAAATTCACCATTAAAAGACTGGTAAAACTCCTGAATTCAGCTCTTCCTGTTACCTGAAGTAAACCCAAGCAACCTGCACCACCCCTGAACCATAATTTGACATTGGAGTGCTCATTGCACGGGCTGAAACCGTAAAATTGCCCCCGAGGTGCTCGACATTGTTCCCTTTTGCCAAGTACAGGCCACCTGCATTCTTACCAGAGAAACATCACCATCTCTGCAACTTGCCATTAGCAATTAACATCCCTGTGAAATTTGCAGCAAACTACAAAAGCCAGCTTGCATTTTCCACTGAAAGAAGGACACCAGACTGTGTTTACAGTTGACCTGCTGCTAAAAGTCTTTAAGGACTTGTCAAACCATTACCTCTACCTGTACAGATTTAGATTATAT
>APFE031649672.1:32850-115023 GCA_000404065.3 Pinus taeda | reverse complement strand
TTTATTTATTTAAAGATATGTTTTTTTGTATTTGATTTGTTTTTATCATGTTTTTTTTATTTTTAGGTTTATGTTTTATTATTAACATGAAAATCACCAACCATTTAAAAAATAATTATCCACACTTAATTCATTAGAAAATTTAGAGTGTAAAAACTAAGCCCTTTAAACAAAAAGGGTTGATGCTAATCAGCACTTTTCAAAATCAAAATGAAAATCACTAACAAAAAGAAAATGTTCACATTTGATACATAAAAAATTTAAAGTCTCAAAAATAAGCCCTCTAAAAAAATGTGTTGATGATGAATCAACACTCTTCAAAATCAACACGAAAATCACTAACATTTAAAAAAAAAAATCATACATCATACATAAAAAGAATTAAAGTGGAAAAAATATGCTCCAAAAAAAGGTGTATTCTGAATCACCATTTTTCAAAATTGAGTGATCTTTTGCTACCTCAAAAAAAAGGGTACTATGTCATTTTCTTATTTGATCAGTAACTATGTTTAATGCTGACATTACTTCTTCAACATTTAATGTTTAATGTGAACTTTTTCTCGTTTTTATATTTAGTATAAACTTTCCCACCTCGACATTTGGGTCTATGGGATTTTCTTGCCAAGCTCTTGCATGTTCTACTTGACACAACTCCAACGCCCTTCCATAGAGACCTCCTTCCACATAGACACCTCATATAAGATTATAGGATTATATCTTGCATATATTTAACTTATATTTGGTATTGCTGGGACTCCTCACATAGCCCCTTGGCAGAGGGATGCAATGGATGGTCCAAGGGCTCTCGACATTGCAGATTTCCTCACTTGCAACATCCTTTAAGGTCTTGAGCAAGAAGGATGACTTGCTGATGAGTTGTCTGGAGATGAGTCATAACGACACTATAGCTACAACCCTCCATGATAACCTCAATTGGCTCTCCTAGCTTGCTTTTGCCTAACCTCTGTTGACTCTCTTGGCTTTCTTTGGCCTTTTGAGGGGTATGGTCAGTTGCAACAACCATAGTTTGTTTTTAGTTTGAGGAAAAAGATAGACCCAAAGGGGTATGATTGCCTGCAACAACCACAACTTGTTTTTAGTTTCAGGAAAAAATAGACCCAAAAGACAGAATATTCCTAAAGATTTGTATTCAAACTGAAACCATAGACCCAACTACTTGTGAATCCACTTCCAAGATTGTAATTGCAACAAGATATCAACCTCGTGGATATACCTTTGGTCTCTTCACCACCTTTTTTACCTTTACTTTTGCAAGCTATCGAGCAGACTCTAAATCTAGAGACTTTGAAATAACGAAGGCAGAACACCATTCAGAGGCATGCGAATCAAACACAACTTGTGGTGTGAATAGTGAGGTGAAGGAAAAATGTAGGTAGCATAAGATCAGTAGGCAAAGAAAAATTAGATGGAACACTCTCTACTACTAGAGAAACAATGGGTCCAAAGAAGGAAAAATTGGCTACCAATAATATCGTTGATAGAAACAAGGTAGAGAAACATACATATCCAAATGGAAAATTGATCTGGTGTTGGATACGTACAATTATGTTAGTCTATTCTATTGGAAATGGATAAGTGCAATTATGTTAGCCTACTCTTTGCATGAATAAGATATGCAAACCTGAAGCAGTGTCGAGCCTAGGATTTTTAGTTGAATAGGAGTCATGTTGTTAGTTGTGTTGCTTTGTAAGTCTCCTCATGTATGTTTCTCTTCTTAGCATTTCTCTTAACTAGCGATGTTTAACTAACAATGTCTTCTATTCACCTAACCTCAAGAATGTGAGCGATCAATCACAACAAAGAATTGTATTGGAGTTACTGAGAACTATATTGGAATTACAATGAATTGGTAGCTCTGTTTCCAAAAAGAGTCCACCCCTCCCTAGTATGGAGGCGAAAGAGGTTGGTGTGATTTTCATCTATCTGTGTCATGAAAATCATTTCTCGAATCTCTATTTGTTATTTAGGGAGCAATACAATTCCAAACCCCAACATGACTGAATCAACTAAGACTAGAAGAGGTGGTCGCTTATTAAACCCTGGCTAATTACTTTGCTATTGGAATTGGTTGACTTTGCTTTTTTTACACCTACCCCATCAAGCCTTGATATGGATGTCGAATAGTAGGAATTTGGCCGACTTATCTCCTACAACTAGGGAATATTCTACAGGATGTACTTTACTACTGTAATGGGTTATGTCACTAAAACTATTGCTACTAGTACTAGTTTTGATTTTGGATCATTGGCATCATTATTAGCCTTTGTTGGAACACTAGTAGGAACAACACCTGCCACTAATAACGAGCCCACTCCTTAAGGTAGCAACAATTCATCTAAAAGCCCCTCTATTGGAATCCTACCTAGGCCTCAAACTAGGTATGGTCCTGTAGTATTCACTTCATCATAGGTATCGGCTTTGGTTATAAGAATCATCTGCATTATTCAAAATCCATAAGACTTTTGGAAAAATACAAGCATCACAGCTCATGAGTTCGAGATGTATGGAAGGTTCCAGTTGTAGTGGTATGGGTTGAACTCAGTAGATTATGGCTTCCAATAGTCCAATCTGTCACAATTACTAACCGTGATGCAACTGTCTGTGCCCCATATTGACATGATGCAATGTTAAGGGAATGGTTCAAATTCGTGCTATGATATGTCATGGAGACGAAGATGATGTGTTAAGGCACATCGCACTCATGTGAGGGCCCACATGGTCCATGGAGTTGATTTCAATTTTTAATTTTTTTATTCCAAGCATTGAAGAGATTTGGTTCATGGTGAGACTATCTGAATTCACAGCTCGTCAATTCGTAGCTTCTTTTTGGCCTAAGTCTTGTTACATTGGTTGTAATTCAAGTCTTAGTTGTCTCTTAAGGTCAACAAGATAATCAAGGGAAGCTTGTTTTGGAGGTTTGACATTCTATCTCCTATCGACATTTCAGGTTAGGAACACCATAGATAAGGGCAAAGGAATGGGTGCGAGGGCTTCCCTCCTTTTCCTTTTTGAACATTCTCAACTTTGGGTAACATTTTTATGCAAGACAATATACTTGATTTATAATGATAGATATCAATGTTCTTTCTTTTCATTTTATAATTTGTTCCAATTTTAATGACTAGAAGTCACATAGAAAACATGGTTCTACCTTTAATTTGGTCTTGTAGAATTTCTAAATGAATCAATATTAAAGTATATCTCCATAACTCAACCTGAATGAATGCAAAGGTCGAATGTTTTGATTTTAAACGATTTGAGGAGTCTTTTCAATGGCAGAAGTTGGCTTCTGAAGCTAATAAATTTGCCTCCACTGCGACTGTAATGTTATGGCATAGGCCGTTACTGGAGTTTTTGGTTTTCTTTGAATCTTTGGCCTATTTTTAATTTACAGTGTCACACCACAATGATGGCTTCTAGGTGCCAAATTCAGAGTAAAATAATCTACGAAATACAAAAATTGAAAAATTAGCATTCTAGATATGTCCAAACTCTAGGTACCTAGCTGTAGTAGGAAAATTTTGAAATGACAGTGTCTGATATTCAACTCAGGAAAATATTTGATGTGTATTCTAATCATTCTTGGAAGACATTGAAATAATCAATGGAAGTCTGATTATTACACCGATAACTATGTTTCTTCAATCAAGGTAAAATTAAACAAATATTATTAGTTGTCAAATATCATTTTAGTGAAAGTTAGTCTACTCAGTATTAGTAGATACAAAGTCATCTAACTCAAACTTGGTAAGGCCTCAAATGATGACTTTCTTCAGACTTGGCTTTTGATTTGGTGAAAAAAACTTGACAAAATAAGGAATATATAAAATATTTAATATTTAATTTAAAATATTATGCACATCAATGTAAATACAGGCATTTAGACAAGAGGTATGCAAGCTTGCTGATTTATATTGTATGTAAGGCTGCAAAGAGGGAAAATTTACATCAAATACATGAACTTTAAGTTTTTGGATATGATAGTTAAATATTGAAGCTCTAAATGGCTTTCTGAGCCCAAAGTAATTAAATGACAAGTTATAACTTGATGAGTACAATATTGTGTCATGATTCATAGCTCACCTAGAGAATCAGCTTAGGTCAAATCCTCAGGGCTGTCATCTAGATCAATCTCTACAACTGCTTTACTCCCCTCTTAAGGGCCTCTTCCTAAAGGTCCAACACTTGACTCATCCACCTCTAGTGGGTTAAGTGGCTCCAAGTCCAACTAACTATAGTTGTCCTTTGGGATTTACAAGTTTTATTGGTTCAGAATAGTTTTGATCAATGTTAACTAGGAAAACCCTTATATGGATAGAAGTGATCCCTCTAGTCCAATGAGTGGATCTAGTACCAACCGAAACAAATACATTCAAAAACTATCCTAGTTTAAATCAGAATGACATGAGAGAGGAAATATGGGCTACCTCACTCCTATACATTCACTTTTCAATGTTGATCTCGATCTCCTCACTTCCAAGCTCGATCCTCGCTATTCTATTACAAACAAATAACTACAAGAGAGATAAAACAAATACAAAAAAGTAAAAACATAATATATGCATTCTAATGTAAACCATATGACAGAACAAGGATCATCATACTAAGCAAGTAGTAATTTACACATTTATGGAAAATAAACATGCATTGTATTAATAATAAACACGAGATGGATGCATACAATCACTGCCTTGATGTTGGAAGCCTCCTTTGGGATGGGTTTCCAATTCCAAGCAAAGACTTCTCAAGCTCTCCTTTCTCCTTCACAAATTGGCAGCGATTAGGCACAATTTAGCAGCAACATGATCAATCTAGTCTAACCAACCATTTGAGGGTATAAGGGAATGTATTTATAGGGAAGCAGAGGGAGTTAGGGATCTAGAAAAGGGGGAAGAAGGTCCACATCTTAAGGGGAAGATCGTTAAAGGTAGGATCAAGGACTCAAAATGGGAGAACTTGTACATATCCTTACTCAACAATAACCAACTCACTGTTCTCGAGGCTTCTAGTAAGAGAAACTTCTACTCCATTTTTGGAGAAACTGCCTAAAGAGGATCAACGCAAATTTTCCTATCCAAAGTCGCACTACTAGCACTAGTCACTAGTTAGACCAAAGGGTACCAGCAAGGGTTTTCCTACTATAATTAGCACTGGGCTTGCAAATAGGATTTTTTATAAGCTCTTCCAGAATTACTTAAAGGCATTTCTTGTTCTTTTCTTCAAAGATTCTCTGATCAATGTTTTTCATGGTGAATTCAGTGACAACTTTTGTCACTTTACAACATTTTGGGAAAAAATTGATAGCACAAGGTATGAGACAGGGAGTGCGACAAATTACTGTATAAGAGATTCCCCCTAAAGCAAGAATTCATAATAGGAAGTGATGGTTTAAGTGCTTTACAAGTCAATGCAAGGATGTTGGAGAACTACTATAAGGATACTTGCAAAACAAACATAGTACAACATATATGAAATCTTTGAGTATGTATTTAACAATACACGAATCCATGACATGGGTGCAGCCATCTGATTATAAAGGATCATGTGTATGGATCCATGACATGGACACAACCATCTGAATAGAAAGGATCATATGTATGGATCCATGGCATGGACGTAGCCATTCGACTAGAAAGGATCATGTATATGGATCCATGGCATAGACACATCCATCTAACTAGAAAGGATCATGTATATGGATCCATGGCATGGACGCAACCATCTAACTAGAAAGGATCATATGTATGGATCATGAATAATAAATAACTCCACGCAACCTAGATTTACCAGATGAAATCCAGGGTCTTCATCTATGTCCCAATCCAACCAAAGTATTAATCTAACCATGCGAATAGACATGTTTAATTCAAACATGGTAAAAACCACCTGATTACTGGTCAATGATGTGAATCGTTAATATATATGATAGAAACAACCAATATTGACAATGGTTCTCAAGGTACACTAGCACAATCCACGAGTGTGAACAATGAAGTGGAAGTCAAGCACCCACAGAATCATTCGATCAAAGGCCAACAATGTGAACCTATCATCGAATGTGAAGAACTCGCCATTGAGGCATATAATCTCCAAGGTACTCAAAAGGAGTTTCTAGATCATCCTCCTAGATAATGAGCTGGAGTGACAGGAAGTGATCCGTTGAAGGAGGGCCATAATTTTTCCCACATCATCGACATGAAACAAAGGACTTTGTAAATTTGGTGAGAGTGATTCAAGATTGTAATAGAGAAGTTCAAATGGGGTGTAGGAGTTTGAATTTGTAGACGAAACTTATCTTGAACATATTGACAACATGACTTTAGAGTTTGGCAGCATTTGTCTCAAAATGGGATCAATGGTCATGATAACGATAGGTAACGATCAAATGAGAAGAAAATGGATTTCTCAAACCCAGGAAAGAAAGTGACTAAGTGAGGATATCCCAAATCTAACACAAAATGCAGATGAGTTTCATGTTCAAGAGCGACATGTTGCCTTTAATACAAAATACAAGACACATTTACTTCCATTTTTCCCCACTATTTCTAGTGAGTACCTCTTTATTTTCAATCCCAAGCTTGAAGAGGATACTTATTCTTGTCATATAATTTCATCCTTTGGATGAATCTATCCTAGTAATTTTAACGAGCCCTAGGAAGGAGTAGCTCGATCTCGTCATGGTGACAAGTCCCGCATCGTTTAAGTTTTACGAGTCTGATATAGTAAATCGACGTCTTTTTCATGTTTGGAGAGTTTTAAAAAGAAGAAAAAATGAAACTCCAGAGATCCCTTTTCATAGATAGTCTCTCAAATATGAAAATGTAGAAATAACTATTCAAGAGAAACTCTCAGCCACATGTGACCAAGGTATGCCTTTTTTGTACAATAGTCTATCTCAGTCCGGAAAAGGGTTAAACTTATACTTGGTAGATTTCATTTCATTTACTTTAATGAGTTTGAAACGACAAGTACTCTACAATCTTTTCATATTTTTGGAGTCTAAGAAGAGATAAAAGATGACTCCACCTAGAGGAATGAGTGGTATAAAAGGATAGCAACTAGTTTCAGTTATGATGGAACTTCTCAAAACATGTAAAGGTCAAGAGGCTCACTAATAAGACTACTCATTGTAGATGTTCCTCAAGAAAAGGTAAAACAACCAAGTGAAAGTGTATGATTGACCAAAGATATGGTGACGATGGAATGAAAAAACCAAGGCTCATCTAGCAAAAACAAACTAATAAATATCAAAATCACGAGAGGTAAAGTGGGAATGGTTTCATTTTTACACAAGCTTGAAACATGGGAAACTATGCTTGGGTATACTTGAATATGGTTTCATTTTTCACAAGCTTGGAACATGAGAAAAAACTATGCTTGGATTTGGTTTCACTTTTACACAGGCTTGAAATGAAAACAAACTATGCTTGGATTTGGTTTCATTTTTAAACAAGCTTGAAAAAAAGATAAACTATGCTTGAAATGAGTTTGCATGCCCCCAACATAATGACTCAATCCGAGGTACATGCCCCCCAATATTCATTTCATTCACCAAAGAAGACTATTACTTACTAATAGGTAGATGGAATGAAGGTTCACTTACAATATCAAGTGAAAGACTCGACTAGGATTTTACGAGATCTAATCAAAGACTCGAATTGGAAGGGGATTTGTTTCATTTTTTAACGAGATTGACATAGGAAAATAACCATGCTCATGACACCTTGTTTCATTTTTTTATCAAGTTTGACACAATTAAAGGAACTCTTCTCCTTGACACAAGTATATTGAAGCATAGTTTCCCATGTTTCAAGCTTGTGTAAAAATGAAACCATTCCTACTTTACCTCTCGTGATTTCCATCTTTATCAACCTACTTTTGCTAGATGAGCCTTGGTTTTTTCATTCCACCGTCATCATCTCTTTGGCCGATCATATGCTTTCACTTGGTTGTTTTACCTTTTCCTTAGGAACATCTGTGATCAGTGGTATTATTAGCCAACCTCTTGAGCTTTACATGTTTTGAGTAGTTCCATCATAACCGGAACCAGTTGCTATCTTTTTATACCATTCATTCCTCTAGGTGGACTTGCCAATTTGTTAACTAGGAAATCCCTTCTACAGATAGAAGTGATCCCTCTAGTCTAATGAGTGGATCTTGTAACAACCAAAATAAATACATGTAAAAATATCCTATTTTAAATCAGAATGACATGAGAGAGGAAAAATGGCCTACCTCACTGCTATGTGGTCGCTTTTTTATGTTGATCTCAATCTCCTCACTTCCAAGCTCGATCCTCACTATTCTGTTGCGAATCAATACCTACAAGAGAGATCAAACAAATACAACAAAGGGAAAAAATTATCATATGCATTCTAATTATAAAGCATATGACAGATCAAGGAGCATCATACTAAGCAAGTAGTCATTTACAAGCTTATTGAAAGTAAACATGAAGTGTATTAATAATAAACACAAGAGGGAGGCATACAACCACTGCCTTGATGTTGGAAGCCTTATTCGAGATGGGTTTCTAAGTCCAAGCCAATACTTCTCAATCTCTCCTTTCTCCTTCACAATTTGGCAGCAATTATGCACAATTTAGCAGCAACATGACCAATCTAGTATGACCAACCATTTGAGGGTATAAGGGAACGTATTTATAGGGAAGGAGAGGGAGTTAGGGATCCAAAAAAGGGGGAAGAAGTTCCACATATTAAGGGGAATAACCCTAAAGATAGGATCAAGGACTCAAAATGGGACAACTCGACCATACCCTTACTCAACAATAACCAACTCATCATTCTCAAGGCTTCTAGTAAGAGAAGATTTTGCTCCATTTTTGGAGAAATTACCTAAAGAGGATCAATGCAAATTTTCCTATCCAAATGCACGCTTCTAGTGCTAGTCACTAGTTAGACCAAAGGGTAACACCACGAGTTTTCTTACTAAAAGTAGCGTTGGGCTTACAAATAGGGTTTTTTGACAAGCTCTTCCATAATTATTTCAAGGCATTTCTTCAAGGATGCTCTGATCAATGTTTTTCATGGTGAATTAATTAAAAAAAATTGTCACTTTTCAAAATTTTGGGCAAAGTTCAACAACTCGGGATATGAGATAGGGAATGCAACAAATTACTCTATAACAATCAAAAACTAGTCTAACTCAGCTGAGTGAACATGGATCGACCAAGTTTGATAACATTATCATATGTGATTTATTATAATAGAAGTTTAAAATACTTCTCTTAGTATAAGTATTCAAACTTTTTTGAAGGGTTTCAAACTAATTTGCAAGATTTTGTTATATATTTGGCAATGGTTTCAAACTAACTGGCAAGATTTTGTTATATGTTTTTTTACTAGGACATTTTTGTTAGGAAGAGACAAGATGTTAATGGTTATTCCCAGTTTATATCCTCCTATATTGCCATTGACTATAAAAAATTTCATGGTGTTTCCCTCCCAGAGTTATCCCTCAACAAAAACAATCCTCCAACTTATCAAGGATAACAATGTGGGGGATGGGTACCTATTTAAGGATTTCACAGAAATTAGGGTCTATGGATGTGAGCTTCCTCCTTACAGTTTCCTGTGTTTATGCCCTTGATTATTTTTGCTCCGAAATACATCATACAGAGCCTTATTGTAGACCAATTTCACTTTGTCCATGCTAAGAAGGGATATATGTTTAATTTGGGCAAGCCTGTGGCACCTTTTATTGTCAATTATAGACAAATCCTAAGAACATCATAACAATGTTGTCAATATCCAGAAAAGGTACCCACTTTACCTCTATTTATTAAGTACGAGTGAGTGAGATGAGAGCCATTTTCAATAAAATTTATGATTTATAGACCTGCAACATTGAATCATGAAATGAATCACTAAAATTTTTATTTTATAATTTTTATTTTTTAAGTATCATTGAACCTAAGTTGGCAAGAAATCTAAATGACATAAATAACTTTTAAGTGGAATTTTGATATCTAGGGAGCTAGAATAAGTTGATGTAATAAGACCAAAAGATATATTTGTAAATTATCATGGTAAAAATTTGAACTGGATACTTGTTCTTTTTTTTTTATTAATATCATAAGTTGGAAAAGTTACTAATCATGTATTAATACTTCTAAAAGAAAGTTGTCTTAATATGATTTGAAGAATGATAGTGGGTCAAGAATTGGTGAGTAACCAAGTAAGGTGATGCAAATAAAATAAGAAAAAAGGGTGTGTGGAAACAAAATTTACATTATTAAAGGTTGCAGTAAAGGGAGTTTCGATAATATATTGGCAAAAACATGTTTATGTTTGAGGATGTGCTGACCTAGAAGGTGAAACAAGCTATTAGTCAATGCCCTAAATCCTTACAAGCATGTCCCTAGAGGAACTAAAATATAACTTCTATAAGTACAAGTGAGGTTAATCAATTGATCGATTAGCATGAAAATAGGTGTGAAAACTCAATATGCTAATGCATTGAGGAAGCTATCAAGTATGGAAGACACAAAGTATAAATGATGCAAGCCATAATGAATAAGGTGTGCCAGAGAGGTGTTATAGCAAAATGGGTGGCGTGAACTTCTTGTTTTTCCATACTATTCCAAGTTGTACTCTTGAGTCATTATCGTGATTTCATACCACCTTTTTTTTAAAGCCTCGATAGCACTGGAAAATATTAGAAGTAAAAGGAAAAACCAATAATAATAAAATAATATAATATATATATTATAATATATATATATATATATTTATATATTAATATTTATTATATATTATATAAATATTGGTTCTCTGGAACAAAGGAACATATACTATGCTGCAAAGGATATGTTAAAGTATTGCTCTAGAACCTGTAATGTTTTGTTGAGGGATATCTTGAACCATGATCGTATTTAAATATCAGGTTATTATTTATAAGCTATCATGGAGATAAGGTAAGGAAATATCCCTTAAACTTACAGTTAACAACAAAATATTTAAATAAATTATAAATATTAAAAAATTAACAAGCAAAGAAAAAAAGAGGAGTGTTGTGATGATGATAGTAAATATCATTACTGCGAGGACAGTTTGATAAGATAATTAGCTAACCCCCATGCCAGGAAAATCCATTGTTTATTAACATTATCAGACCTCACACACCCAATTATATTAAAATAATATACTGAAGGATGAACTTAATAACATGTTAAGACCTGACATATAAACAAGAACTAAACTAAAGGTAATATGGTGAGTATGAGGCACTTAATATCCTTACAAAGACAAAAATAAATTTCATGATTGTATATGGAAATACAATTGAGTATAATCCTCATCAATCGCATGTAATGCAAATGATAAAAGTGAGAGATTGAAGGAATATTATAAATAATTCCTAGTTTTACACAAAAAGGAATTTTAGTTGTTAGGGTTGGTAAATACCTTATTCCACCCTAGGTTGAATTATATACGGGTCACAAATCTCAAGATTGAATATAAACAATTATTTAACCCTTCTCTACCAACTCTAGAATTATGGCAAAGGTGTGAACAATTCTTCAATCATCTTGTGCTCCAGATCATCAACCTAGTGATGCTTCCTCTACAACATGTTTATCATGACTAAGGATACTTCTGATCGTGTCGATCATGATACTTTGGTTTTTTGTTTTATGTAAATATTTTATTTCAGAAGAAACAATGTGAGTTAGTTAGAATCCAGTTAGTACAACTGTGCCACTGAGCACGTTGTTATTTTGTTATGATGATTCACTACAAAATCAAGAAAAAATATTTTCTCATGGGCTCTCCCTTTGAGGCCCTATAAAAATAGCTCATGATACAAAACTAGAGGTTCAAAATTTTGGTTTTCCAATAGAGAAGCTTCTCAAGTTGCCAATGAAATGTATGCTCTGTGGAAGATTAATGAATTTTTTTGGCAATTATAGCTCATATAAATGTGTAGTATGTGTTCTTTCTTGTGTTTGTTCCATATGTTCTCACTCTTATTCTCATATTATATTTAATAGTATCTATTGGATATGTTTTCATGGATTTTTGGATTCATCTAGGTCTAGTTTTGATTAAATATGCCTATAACTAATATGAATTGTTATCCTTAAAATGTGCACCATGTATCTTAGCACTTCATTTAAACGTCCTTCTCATACATTTCATGCTGAAATTCAATGAACAAGAATCTTAAGTTTAAGCCCTGTGTGTTGATTTTATTTATTCCTTTATTCTTCTATTTGATATACTACAAATGACCTATAAAATTTCATGTGCATATGATGTTGGCCACAAGAGCCAAATATTAATGGTTTTGTGAGTTATATTTGGCATTCAACTTTGTATTTCTCTTCTAAAGGAACATTCTAAATCAATTTCATCTCAAATATGTTAAATATTGAAGTGTAATAGAAAATCTCACCAAATCCTTGAAGAAATCATCAAGATGTCCAAGGCATTGGTCTCCTTTCAACCCAAAGGCTGTATCTAGTAGCTACAATATCTTCTGACATCATTTTCAAGGACGAATCAAAACATTTTCGTTGGGTATGCAATTCATACACCCTTTAGTAAGGTGAGAAATAAGGGGTGTGGGTTATAGATATGTCACCTTGGAAACTCCACTATTTAAGTCTCATTTTGAGCACCGTGGCTTTCAAAAAACCACACACTCGCTCAAATACCTCACAACAAAGAACTCCTCTTGTGTTTGACCCTGAAAAGATAATATTTAGGAGAGTCAGGAAAGAAATAAATCTTTTCACTCCAACTCCTATGACCTCTTTTCTAGAAGTATCATCCTCTAGCTCTCAAACAGTTGTGATAATTTACCCTGAGTCTTCCTCGAAAGTCTTGGAATATCCCGAGGAACATTGTGCACTGTTTGGCCCATTTTCCTTGAGAGTCAAAAATGAAGAAGCTTCTGTCAACTATCCTCCTTTCACATTTCATTCCTTCTTGGAACCTTAGAAGGTTAAATACAATCTCATAAACAATCCAACACAGAGTGTAAATAGCCTTCCAGCTCGGCTCCTGTTAGCTGCAATTCAGGCAACTCCTTAGCAGGGCCCTGTGAGAAACCTCCTACCACCTCCTTTGCAAAACATGGTTTTCCTTGGTTTCCTCATATATATATATATGCTCCACTGGACTTGCCACAACCCCTAAATGGTATGCCACAAGAATATCTTAAGCTCTTTCCAAGATTCACTCGAGAAGATGATATCTCAACACAAAGACATATAGAAATATTTTGTACATTTGCAGAAAATGTGAATGTAGAACAATTTGATGTGGTGTTGAGAATTTTTTCTCAATATTTGTATGGGGAGGCAATGAAATGGTTCAAATCCCTCCAAACACCTCAATCACTACCTGGGAGGAGATGGAAAATTCTTTTGTGCAGAAATGGGGAGAGAAAAGGGACCATGGGTACATCTTCACTGAATTCAATGCAGTGAAGAAAAAACATAATGAATATGTTTCAAAATTCATAAAAGGTTTAAAAAATTATACAACATTCCTCTAGCCAAAATCAACCATCCACAGGCTGCTACTAAAGTGGTGTTTGATGGGGCTTTTGAACCTAAATTCAAATTCACTCTTAGAGAAATAAAGTCACGTACCATGGACGAGATTCAAATATATGCTTTAGAAGTTGAAGAAAATTTTACCTCCATCGGGAAATGGAGAGGGAAATTTGAGTATGACGATAGGAGAATAGGAAAGGAGGAAGCCAGCTCTTCATGCCATGGGAATGAAACCCAAGAATAGAAGCTTCAGGAGATGAATACGTTGATAAGAAATTTGTCTAAAAATATTGTAAAACTAGAATTAGAAAAAAAAAAACCTCCTCGATAGAGTCAACCAGCTCCTAACCGAAATTTCAGCCCCCAGTATAGGAGACCACCCTTGCAGTGCTTACAAAGGGAGAGAAAATATCAAAAATATCACATTCAATGTCCTTTGTATTTGGAAGATGATCCAGAGGATCATGTTGAAGAAACCATGGAAGTTCAAGAAACCCAATTTTCTTCTCTCTTTGACGAGGAATACGAAGTTGAAGCATATGAGGAAGGAGGGGATTAGTTGGATTCCCCACTAGATGATGGTAAGATCAAAAACTATTGTAGGTAGTTTTTTGACTTCATGTAGGCTCAGTTACACAGAAAATATGACCTCAGATCCTCTAGGAAAAGGAATATAATGCAGGACCAAAATGAGGAGCCCCCTCCCTCAAATTATCCCAAATCACAAGAGAAAAGAAAGAAGCCTTTGGACCAAGTCTCACCAAAAAGGAGAGAGTCCTCATATTCCATTCTTCACAAGCCTGAAGTCTCTAAAATAGAATAGTTACCCTTACCATCCTAGCTCATTTGTGATAGGGAGAAAGAGCATGCCGATGTTGCCACAACTGATAGGAGCCCCTTTGCCTTTAATATTCAAAAAGAGTTGGAGAAGGTCAAAACATTTGTTCCCCTAACTAAATTATTAAATAATCCTAATTTCCAATCCCAAGTATCTCAGTTCATGTTCCCATCCACCACAACTCCTTTGAAGGATAGCCTGAACCTCCAAGAAGAAATATCCATGGTTTTGTTTGGACCTCATGTCGAGGAGCAAGACTCTTCCATTGCCCCTTTCTATGTTACCTTGGTAATTCATGAGCTCTTACTACACAAATGAATGCTTGACTCAAGAGATTATCACAATCTTCTGCCATTGTCTGTGATGAAGCGTTTGGGGCTAAAAATAACAAAAACATATAAGGGTTTGTACTCCTTTGGTTCCAAGAGAGTAAATTTTTTGGGGATGATTAAATATTTGGTGGTCAATTTGGCTCAGATTCCTATAAAAATTGTAGTAATGGACATTGTGGTTGTTGATATCCATGCAAGGTTAGGTATGCTCTTTTCCAAGTCATGGGGGTCTAATATTGGAGGATCTATGAAACTAGATTTAACATATGATACCATCTCTGTGTTTGGTGGAGAAGAAAGATGATTGTATAGAGAATCGAGATTTTTAAAGACAATTAAAAGGGCTGAATGTTCAAATAATGCTCCTATGTATGGTAAAGAGAAACATTTATCCTATTTGTTGTTAGAGGAAAATGATCTAATCCTGAATGAAACATAGGTGGTGTTATGTCCAGCTAAACAAATAATCATTTGAGTGTGATAAAGTATGGAAGTTATACTTTAATGGTGCTTATTCCAGGGAAGGAAATGGGGAAGTTGTGTTGATCTCTTCGAAAGGAAACCTAATTCCTCTTTCATTCAAGATATAGTTTGAAGCCACTAATAATGTTGCTAAGTATGAAGCTTTGCTGTTAGGACTGCAAGCTGTTAGGAATCTCAACATTGGGTGCTTGACCATGTTTGGAGATTCAGAGTTAGTGGTAAAACAAATCAAAAATCAAGGCCAAACCAAACATCCAAGAATGAAGCCTTACCGAAATGAGGTATGGGATCTAATTGATAATTTTTTCTTATATTTTAATATCCAATTTATGCCCAGAGAGAGAAATCATATGACTGACTCCTAGGCTATAACTACCAGTAATTTTAAAACTCCTCAAAACCCATTGCTCATAGATGAATTTGAGGTTAGGTACAAACCTTCAGTGCCAAAAAATCTCAAACATTGGTAGGTGTTTGAAGATGAGGAACAAATTAAACGATTCATGGAGGTTATTGGAGATTTTTCAAAACTAGTGATTGACCAGGAGGATGAGGAAGTAATAGGTGAACAACGCGTTAGTTGGGGAGAAACTATTTTTGGACACAAGATTTTGCTATTAAAGAGTAACACCATCCCCAAGGGATTGATCCCATTAGAAATGTTGTTTAACCCAAATTATGTGGTTGCCAAACCTATTGAGCAAGAGCCAGAAGAACAAATGGAATATTGCAACATTGGTACACAAAAAGACCCCAGGGTAATAAAATTGGCAAAAGGAGTTCTTGTTGAGTACAAACAGAAGTATTTGGACCTTTTTAAACATTATATGGATGTGTTTTCTTGGTATTATGATGACCTAAAAACATTTGATACTATTATCATTCAACATAATATACCTTTTAAAGGCAGGGTGAAACCATATAAGTAGAAGCTCAAGAAAATTAATCCTTTGTTACTCCCATCAATTGAAAAAGAGGTAAGGAAGTTGCTCCAGGCCAAAATCATTGTACCTTTAATGTATTCAAACTGGGTGGAAAATTTAGTACCCGTCAGAAAGAAGAATGGGGAAATAAGGTTATATGTTCACTTCAAAAATATGAACAAGGCTTCATTAAAAGACAACTACTTGCTTCCTAAAATGGACTACATTTTGCATAAGGTGGTAGGTTATGCCGAGATGTCTATGATGGATGGTTTTTCTAGATATAATCAAGTGGCTATCCACCCTAAAGATCAGAATAAAAATGCTTTCACCATGCCCTAGGGAATATTTATGTATGACATAATGCCCTTCGACCTTATAAATGCAGAAGCGACTTTTCAGAGAGCCATGGATATAGAATTTGTGGGAGAGCAAGACAAATTCATGGTAATTTACTTGGAGGACATCACCATTTTTTCAAAAACATATGAAGAACACATTGAACATCTAAGTGTCACTTTTCAGAAATGTTGAAAGTTTGGTCTATCTTTAGATCCCAAGAAATCTCAGTTCTCTCTAAGTGAGGGAAAACTCCTGGGGCACATTGTGGCAAAGGAGGGGGTGAAGATTGATCCCAAAAGGGTGGAAGCCATCAATAACATCACATTACCAAGAAATAAGAAATAAATCCATGTTTTCTTGGGAAGAATCAACTTTTTAAGGAGATTCATACCAAATTATGTTGAGACAATCAAAGAAATTACAGAGATGTTGAAGAAGGAAAAGGAAGTGAAGTGTACTTCAGAATCTCGAGAATAATTTTCTAGAATAAAAAAGGCTTTCACAAAAGCTCTTGTAATAGTCAACCCAGATTATTTAAAACCATTTTTTATTATTTCTTTTCCTTCCCTTCACATAGTGGTTGTTGTCTTATTGCAGAAGAATGATGAACGACAGGAGAAAAAAATTGTGTTTTTCAGTTAGGTGATACGAGATGCTGAGCTAAAATATAATATTTTGGATAAATAAGCCTATGCCTTGGTCAAAGCCCTCAAGGATTTTAGAATCTATGTCATGCAATAAAATATAATTGCCTATGTTCCTACAATTGCTGTGAAAGATATCCTGGTGCAACGTGATAGTGAGGGAAAAAGAGGAAAATGGATTGCTATAATACAGGAGTATGATATGAACATCAAACCTACCAAGCTGATCAAGGGGCAGGAGTTAGCTAAAATTTTATCTGAAGCAAATTTCCAAGCATTGGGCATAAACTGACTGGCTAGAAAAGATGGAGAAAGTGAAAAATTAGAAAAACAACAAGGGATTGAGACCTCAACTCATAAAATCCATATGAAATACTTTGTGTCCCACTGGTATAAATATATTGTCTTGTTGATGGTGATGGACCCACCAACATTCAGGGGATCTCCCCAATATGAAGTTCCAACTAGGCCTCACACCGTTTGGTGTAGGAGTCCCATCCAGTATGATGGCCTGGTTTCCATTATCTTAAATATGTGCCTTAGCTATTTCTTGTTAGCATGTTAGAGTGGTTGTCTTTTTCTTCAAACATTGAGGTTCACATGCCTGGTGAGTGCTTGGTGCATCTTGTGTTAGAGTTCTTTCACCGCAGAGGGAGAGGGTGGAAGTGAGTCTCAAGTTGAAAGGGAATAGTCTCAACTCTGCTAGAGACACACAACAAAAGTGGAAATGCATAGCTTCTGGTTGAGTAATCCACATAAATGTGGAAGTCACAAACACAAGGTGAAAAGATAGCACGTACAACATCCAATGGAATAGTCCACATGAGTGCGACGAGAATTATAACACGTTTACAAGAATGAGTTTGTCGAGTGTTTGGCGAGATAGCCCACATGACTAAAACAACATTAGTAACTAGTACAACAAATTTCCAATAGAATATGTACTAAAACAACTGAAATAGTTCAATTGTCTCAATACAAGTTAAATAAACATGTATTACAAGTGTCCAAAGAATAGTTTTACAAGTAATTACAATACATGTGTGAAAATGTATTGGCCTGTTAACGGACTTTTGAATTAAGTGAAAGTTCCAAGAAACATCCATACACCATTACATCACTAACCCTGATTGCCGGGCGTTGGAGCCATTGATCGCTCCTCAAATAAAATATTATAGACTCTTAAGGCTATGTGGGACGAGCTAAGGTGAAAAGTATTTTGCATGTACAAATGAGGGGTATTTATAGCCCAAGGTAAAACTAACCCTTGTGATTGTTTGACTTACATGACTCTTCATATTTACATGTGGGTATCTTGGACTTCCAGATTACATTACATTGATTACAATAGTGTGGCCCACAATAGTGATGTGGCCGAGATGACTCATGACATGACTTCACATGACAAAGTTGGTATGTTCATGTTGCTGGTGGCATGCATGTCGAGCTACAGTGCTGCTGAGTTGGTGTTCACTTGATGTTGCATGTGCACATCACTTCTTGATTGTACTTTAGCATGCTTCAAGTGTTCGTTCGTTCACGAGAAAATCTCGCATGCATTCCTCATTCGTCCATTCATGAAACAATCTCCTTGCATGCATTCCTCATTCATCAGTTCGCAAACAAATTTCCTCGCATGTGCTCCTTGTTCATCCTATTCATCATCGCGTCATGTCTCATCCATGTACCAGTATCTGCAATCACTCATGACGAGACGACATCAAATCCATAAGTATCCTAATCTACCATGATGCATTATCGTTCACTTTCAGATGTAGGTGACTGAGAGAGAGAACAAGGCTCTGAAACTATGCAAGGCATATTTCAAGTTGGGATGCGAGCTCCAGGCATTGCCATGAAAATTGTGCAGAGGTCATTGGGAGGCTAAGATGGAAGATCTAGATCAGCAGTGACTGTTCGTGGGGTCTGGCTTGGCTGAAGGGAAGATTTGTGCAATTTTTTCAGGGAGGTAGTGCAGGAAGCAGAGGGGGATTGACAGCAAAAACTACGCAATTTCTCTAAGGAGCTGGCAGCGCCTTGCACGAGTGCTGCTAATAAAAATTGAGCAATTTTTCTGGGGAGTTGGCAGCGGGATGCAAGAGTGTTGTTGGTAAAAAATACGTAATGCTGGGAGGATAGCCTACTAAACATACTTGCATAGTTTTTGAGATGAGTGGGATGTTGGGCAGATGGAGAACTACTCATGAAAACTGCACAAGTTTGTGGGCGAGCAATAGGCCAGCTGACTGGATGGAAAAGATGCATAACCTTTTGAGGGAGATAGTGATGGACACAGGGTGTTTGTTTAGCATGTCTACGCAGTTTCCTCCATCAGCGAAGTGGGCATGATTTGCATCTTTTGCACAAATTTTTCGGGGAGTGAGGCCCGGGGTCACTGCAAGGGGTAAAACTCTCTAGCTAACCAAATAGAGATGCATTCGGTGTGCTTGTGGGAAGCGCAGATTGAAATGGCTTGATGGGAAACTTCTATGCTATTCTCGATGACAATCGGTAGATTCGAATCTAGGGCTTCACAGTGCAGACTACCTGGGAAGCAACCTCAAGCTCTGTGCAATTCTGGGTAGCAGTACATAATCATTGAGAGCTGAAACTATGCAATGTAGCTTAGTGGATGTCTCAACGTTGGAGGATGGTCTGGTCAACAAAGCTTCAACAAGATGACCAAGTGTGTAAACAAGTGACTTCATACATGTATGACCTTGCGAACACACACTCTACATGACTTGAGGATAAGACACCTCAAACCAACAAGACAACATACACTTAGTGTGTTTGACCGATGTTGTCAGTGACAAATGTGACACTTGTGATAGATCATTGAACGACAGCGATGACATTTGTGTGACAATGCATACAACTTCGTGTGTGAGTGTGATGAATGTTTACGTCATGGACACGACTTGTACACATGAAGGCAGACCTTGTTCATGGTCAGAACATGACTACAAGCATGACATTGTGATCAACATGCAAAAACATGTTCGTTGAACGGTCAAGCGAGGAGGTTACAAACACTCAACACAAGCTCACGAGATGAGCCCGAGTGCTTGCAAACATCAAGGAAAAACCCAAGGAAGGCTCTGAAATTGGATGCAGACCAATATTTTTGAGGGTTTTGCAGCTGCTACAACACTTGGCAACACACCAGTTTAACTCTAGCTTCTCTATTTTGGTCTATTGATAGTACAAGGCCTTGTTCTTTTAGGGAGTATTGAATCATTGTGCGGGTTACTTTGGCCTCCCCACTTATCCCGTGGACATACATGGTTCACCTTTCACCAACTCAGTCAAACAAAACAACAAGTTTCGACTTGATCACAGTGTTTTGAAATCGAAAAGGGTAGTTTGGCTCGTGAGTTAAAAAAAATTTAGAGTATAAGTTTTCATCTCTGATGTTGCTTTGCTACCAACAGGCATGGAAAATACCTTGGCGAAGTCGTGCAGGAACACATGCATTGCTCCACTGCTAGTGATCCTGGTTAGTACCTTGGTGGAGTTGCATGCTTCATGTCTCTGCACAGGAAGCCTTTCTCTTCTTTCACCTTAGTATTTTTAAGAGGGCTATGCATATTCACTTATTTAATTTTGGGGTAGAAGAGGGATCCCAACTTATTGAGAGAATAAGAGGTTGTTCCTTCAGAGAAGCATGTAAGACCTCTAACATAGGTTTTCTCGTTTAGATTTTCCCCTTATCCATTTCTACTAGTTGGATGAGATTGAACACATAGAGAAGAAGGTTGAGTATAAGCATGGGGTTTCCCAATGTGGACAAAGGTTCATGGTTGGACCCAAGTTTCCATTGTAGACAGCTCGTATTTCCCATGAAGACTTCGTCGACCAAAGGTTATAACCAAGCATAGAGAAGATGGACACAAGATTGGCCAAGTGATGTAGTGTCACAAGACCCTTTGGATCTTATTAGGTGCTCAAGTTTATGCTAAAAAATAAAAGTGTCAGATACTTCTTAAACTCAGCTTCATATTGAAGAGCTCATCATTTTGAATCCAACTGTGTGAACGAAAGTCAAATCCAAGTTCGTATGCAGAAGTTAGAGCAAGTCAAAGTTTAAGTTTGACTTGTCTACATGGCAGGATTGGGATGATGTGGCAAGGTATTCATCAAATGAGGAGGTGCCAAGTGGCAGGCTGCTAATGGCCCTCACATATCGCATATGACAGGATGCAGATGGATCGGGTTAAGAATCAGCCCCTAGGCAGTGGCGATTGTGATTTGCAATATTGCATATCACAATCACAGGAAAGGATTAGCATATGGAAATTGGCCCCCGACAGGTTGGGTTGTGATGCGATATTGCAATCACATATCGTAGGAAAAACAAGGCTGCAGACTTTAAGACCCGATTCTTCGCCGATTGTGATGAGCGATAGATTTCCTGGACACGATATTTTATATGTTGCAGTTTAATGTCCCGTCAGGTCCACAATATCGCTATCGCAACATCTTGCCGTGTTAATGAGACCCTCAACCTGCCAAAATTCACCGATTATGAAATGCGATAGCTCCCATATGCGATGCTACTATAGGTTGCAATTTAATATCCTGTCAGGTCAGTGATATCGTGATCGCAAATTGTTCGTTTCTATTCATAAACCATAAGAGTCAGCAACACTTGTCGATTGCGATTTGCAATATGACCGATAGGTTATGGCTCGCAGCACGACCAAATTCTCACTAAGTTAGCGGATTTTGGAGCGAATTTGTAGGATTATGTCGATTTTGGAGAAATTTGTGGAACAAATAGTGGGAGAACTAGGAGAAGTCATAACTTCTTTAGTTCTTATCCAAATTGGATGCAAAAAGAGGCTAGATAGCCATTTTTCAATATTTTGAACTCATTGAGACAGGTTGCAGAGGCATTTGAGCATTGTAAACACACTTTTGTTGCAATTTTGAGCATAATAGAGAGGCCCAAGCATTGGAAGATGGACCAAGGAGACATAGCCCAAGATGGGTGAACTCCTCATGAAATATCTATGTTGTGTGTTATATTTTGATGTTCTTTGTTGTTATTTTTTGCTTTTCAGCATATGTTTTATGTTAAATTGTTTATAACATTTACATAAGAAAATCTCATGGGAATCAGTTAATTAAGAAAACATGGTGAATCCTTAAGCACTTGATAATAAAATGATAAGCATCTTGGGTTCTATTCTGAATGGGGAATTAGCACAATATTAATAATATGCTTCATTTCAAATAAAGTTGGTATTAGAGCATTGGTTTTTGCTTACTAGATTTTCTTTGTGAAAGAAGGATTTAATTGTTTGCAAGTTTCTGTCATGATTACAAGGTTAAAACTCAAAAGAGGTGAAGGAAAGCTGGTTGGAAGCCTTCAAGTTGGTTCAAGTGGAAGAAGAGAAAGGTTTCCAAAGTATTCTACACCAGTACATCCTCAAGTTGTAGTTGAGTTTTCAGAGACCATGTCTTATGAAGGAGTACCTATCATCACAGAAGGTGTGAATACCTTCAAAAAGGCTTTCTTTGATATGACAAAGATGGTGAAGGTCCCCTATGAAGAGAGGAATAGCATATTGCAAGGAGAAAGTTCCAAACCTTGCAAAGGAGAAGGTTCTTCAGGAGGAGGTAATGGAAAAGGAGGTAATTGGAATGGAGACAAGCCTCCACCCTCTCCACCATCTTCTTCATCTTATACTTCAAAATCATATTCAGACTCTTCCACTAATACAACCCTTATACTCATCATCATTCTGCAAAAGGAATTGGTAATCACCTTTTCTAAAGCTTGATGTTAAATTCGAGTTTCCTATGTACAATGGAGAAGTAATGTAGAAAAGTTGGATAACCAGTTGGAGGTGTATTGTAGAATTTAGAACCTTCAAGAGGATGATATCAAAATTCATTTGGCTTCATTGAGAATGGATGGTATAACACTTGTATGGTGGGAATCAAGGACTCAAGACGAGATAAAAAAACATGGTAAGATCTCTATTAATTGGTATGATTTCATTGCTGCTATAAAAAGACAATTCTATCCTTTAGCCCATATGCAAAAAGCTATCACGAATTGGAAAAATTTCAGATAGTTAAGGGGTCAAAATGTGCAAGATTATACTCAAGATTTTAGGAGAAGAGCTCTTATGCTAGGAGTAGACTTGCAGTCACAAGATACTTTGCTGAAATATATAGGAGGTTTGCATAGCTATCTTCGACATACCATTATTATGTTTAATCCCACGAATATTAATGAGGTATGTGTTCAAGCTACACATCTCGAAGCAAGAGGGAAAAATGTACAAGAAGAAGGTCAGAAGAACCCATTCCATAGTGGTGCAAAAGGAAAGACTTTCAAAGGAAAGCAGAAGAAAATTACTTATGTTAAGAAAGAAGGGGAGAAACCCATGTGCAATAATTGTTCCAAAGAGGGCCACGATGAAGCACATTACTGGAAGCTTCACCCTGAATTACGACCGAAGAAATTTAACAATAAAGGGAAATAGAAGAAAAATGTTGTTGTACAACAAGACTTGGGTTTTGACTCAGGTGATGAAGCAAATATTGCAACCACAGTCACTAAAGGAAAATCTGTGGCAAAAGCAAGCAAAGAGGAATTCGTGGCAAGCACTAGCACAACAAATAACTCCAATAAATCTTCAAATGAGGAAAACATAATTGAATTGCTCCATATCAGAGTTATTTCCAAACACACCAAGATTGATACGTTGTTTAACAGTGGATCCCAAGAAAATTTAATTTCTACAGACTTGGTCAAGAAGTTGAATCTAGAATTCATGCCTCATCATAAACCGTATACATTGGGTTGGATAACTAAGGATGAAAATCTTCAGGTCACAAGGAAACACGTTTTCAGGTTTTCTATTACTTCCAATTTCGTTGATGAAGTCGAATTAGATGTAGTGTCACTGGATATTTTTGGAATTGTGCTGGGAAGCCCATATTTGTATTACAGGAAAGCCATTTTCCATATATTTGAGAAAAAATATCATTTGTTCAAAGACGGAGTGGAGTATATTGTGAGAGCCCATTGTAGAAAGCTTAATCTATCTTTAGCAAGTGTAGGACAAATGAAGCGACTGGTCAATTCCAGCAAGAATCTCATGCTCCTTATGATTAAGTAGAAGAATGACACAGAGCATGAATCCTTTGCAAGCTGTGACGTGAAGCTTAAAGCTAAATTGGTTGATGTGATCAATCAATATGGAGACATGTTTCAAGAACTAAAGGAATTTCCACCAAAAAGGGGAAATCAACACAAAATTCAGCTACAACAAGATTGTCCACTGCCAAACATTGGTATGTATCAAATGTCAATTTTAGAAAGTTTAGAAATTAAGAAACAAGTCCAGGAATTGTTAGATAAAGGTGTAATTCATCCCTCTACTTTTCCATGTGGTTCACCAATTGTTTTGGTACCCAGGAAAGATGGAACCTAACACGTGTGTAGATTATAGAGCGTTGAATAAAATTACCATAAAGAATCGATACCCACTACCCAGAATAAATGGTTTGCTAGATCAATTGAAGAATGAAAAATATTTCAATAAATTATACTTGAGAAGTGGATATCGTCAAGTTAGATTAGCTGAGGAGGATATTTGAAATATTTCTTTTGAAACCAAACATGGATTGTTTGAGTGGTTGGTTATGCCTTTCGGTCTTTGCAACGCTCCAGCTACATTCATGAGAGTTATGAATGATGTTTTAATATCCTTTCTATATGACTTTGTGATTTTATATTTAGATGATATTTTGATATTCAACAAATTACGAGAAGAGAATGTCAAGCATGTGAGGAAAGTGTTGGATGTCTTGAAAAAGAACATTTATTTCTGAAGATGTCTAAATGTGAATTCAGGAAAACTTCCTTAGCGTATTTGGGCCACACAGTTGCAGGAGGTGAGCTAAAGATTGACCCCTCTATAGTTTCAGTCATTGTAAATTGGCCAATACCCAAATTAGTAACATAAGTAATGAGTTTTCTGGGAGCAGCAGAATACTGGAGGAATTTCATGCCAATTTCTCATCCATAGTAGGTCCACTACATGCTTTGTCCAGCATGAAGGTTGTCTTCCAGTGGGGAGGCAAACAACAAAAATCATTCGATGATTTAAAACAAAATATTAGTTCAACCCCAGTTTTAGGATTGACAAATTTGAAACAACCATTTGAAATACAAATAAATGCAAGTGACTACGCCATGGGTGCAGTTATTCTACAACATGGTAAGCCCATTTCGTTCCATTCTAAGATTTTTAATGGTGTTGTTATTAACTATCCTACATACGATAAAGATATTTACGCATAAGTGAAAAGTATGAAGAAATGGAAGAATTAATTGATGGGAAAAGAAACCATTATTCACACTGATCATCAACCTTTGCAAAATCTGCGATCTCAAACAAAATTGTAGCAATTAAGGCACTTTCATTGGATGGGATTCTTACAAAAATTCCAATTGGTAATCAGGTACAAGAAAGGTATTTATAACAGAGTTTCTAATATGCTTTCTAGACCGGTTGTTAATGTAGCCATTTTACTCAAGAATAATTATGTTATACACACATGATGCTGACTTTTAAGAGGTATATTCAAACTTGAGTCAAGGCCACCAAGTTGAGGAATTAGACTACCATGTACATGATAATCTATTGTATCATTTAGGAAAACTTTGTGTTACACAAGGAGAAAGAGTAAATGTCACAAGGGAAGCACACACTTCTCTTATTGCTATACATTTTGGTGTAAGTAAAACATTGGCAAATCTTTAGAGGTATTTTTACTGGCCTTGTATGCTTGAAAGTGTGTCACTTTTTATCAAAGGTTGTTCATTATGTGCAGTTAGTAAGCCTAGTAATGGGAAACTAGGATTGTACACACCACTTCCAGTGCCTTCACATCCATGGGAATGTGTTTCTATGGATTTTGTAGGAGGTCTTCCTTTATCAAGAAAAGGTCATGATTATTTGTATGTAGTTGTTGATAGGTTCAACAAGATGTGCATATTAATGCCTCGTAAAAAAAAATACATCTGAACAAACAACTTAACTTTTCTTTCAAAATGTATGGGTTCATTTTGGATTACCTACTACTATTGTAAGTGATCGTGATTCTCGATTTGTTGGGAATTTTTGGTCAAGTTTATGGAACTTGATGGACACCAAGTTGAAGAAAAGTACAACCTTCCATCTGAAAAGAGATGGTCAAAGTGAAGTGGTTAACAGGGAAATTATTCATTTTCTAAGAGGATATTTTAGCAAACATCCTAAGTTGTGGGATGAATAGTTGCATTATATTCAACATGCTTACAATCGAGAAAAAAACTCTTCTACTCTAACTTCACCTTTTGAGGCATGTCTTGGTTATTTGCCTAAATCACCTTTGAATTTCTCTTTGAGAAATATGTAGTTGTATATGGACATAGTGACATAGGCAGAGAAAAGAAATTCATTGAGAAAATTCAGTTGATTCACCAAACAATTCAAGAACAACTAGAAAAGAGTCAAGACAAGTATAGGGAAAGGCATGATAAGCATTGTGTGGATCATCAATTTCAAGTAGCTGATGAAGTTTGGCTATACATTAGCAAGGAAAGGCTTCAAGGTGAAGGTAAAAATCTAAAACCATCTGTTATGGTCCATTTAAAATTCTGGAAAAGATTGGTAATAATGCTTTCAAGCTTAATTTGCCTTCATATATTCAAATTTATTCCATTGTTAATGTTGAAAAGTTGATATTGTATGAGCCTCCTTTGATTGAATTTCAAGGAGAAAATATACAAATTCCATCAATTAAAGATTTTTCTCCAGAATTTCTTGATGAGCTTCAGCAAGACACCATACTTGACAGAAGAACGAGGTCATCAAAAAGGGGAAATTTTGATTACCTTCGAGTGGGTCTCAAAGGTACAAATCCATCAAAGGAAAAATGGATTGAAGAGGGGAAGGTGAGGGAAAAATACCGTCATCTGTTCCATAAATGAATATAATCTTTTGGGGTCCAAAAGGCTTCCAGTGGGGAGGAGTGATCAGGTGCTCAAGTTTATGCTAAAAAATGAAAGTGTTAGAATCTTATTAAACTCAACTTTAGATTGAATATCTCATCATTGTAAATCCAACAGTGTGAACATCACTCATATCTGAGTTTGTATACAGAAGTTAGAGCAAGTCAAAGTTCAAGTGTGACTTGTCTACATGGCAGGATTAGTATGATGTGGCAAGGTCTTCAGGGAATGAGGATGTGCCAAGTGGTAGGCCGTTATTAGCTCTTGAATATCATGTATCATAGGTAGCAAGTGGATCAAGTTAAGAATCGGCCCCCAGGGAGTGCCGATTATGATTTGTGATATCGCATATCGCAATTGCAAGAAAGGATCGACATACAGAAATTGGCCCCGGTAGGTCGGGTTGCGATGCGATATCACAATCACATATCACATGAAAAATAAGGTCATAGACTTTAAGACCCGATTCTCTGCTGATTACAATGAGCAATAGATTGCACGGATGCGATATTTTATATGTTGTAGTTTAATGTCTCGCTAGGTCCGCAATATCGCTATCACAACATTCCACTGTGTTAACAAGACCCTTAGCCTGCCAAAATTCATCGATTGTGAAATGTGATAGTTCTTGGATGCGATGCCACTATAGGTTGTGATTTAATATCCTATCGGGTCTGCGATATCGCAATCACAAATCGCCTGTTTCTATTCACAAACCATAAGATTCTGCAACACTTGTCGATTGCGATTTGCGATATGACTGACAGGTTATGGCCTACAATGTGGTCAAATTCTCACTCAATTAGTGGATTTTGGAGTGAATTTGTAGGATTGTGTCGATTTTGGAGCAACTTGTGGAACAAATAGTGAGAGAACTAGGAGAAGTCATAACTTCTTCATTTATTATCCAAATTGGATGCAAAAAGAGGTTAGATAGTCATTTTTGAGTATTATGAACTCATTGAGACAGGTTTTAGAGGCATTTGAGCATTGTAAACATACTTTTATTGTAATTTTGAGCATAAGGGAGAGGCCCAAGCATTGGAAGCTAGACCAAGGAGACATAGCCTAGGAGGGGTGACCTCCTCATCAGATCTTTGTGTTGTGTGTTGTATTTTCATGTTCTTTGCTATTATTTTGCTACTGTTCAGCATATGTTTTATGTTAAATATTTTATAACATTTACATAAGAAACTCTCATGGGAATTGGTTAATTAAGAAAACATGGTGAATCCTTAAGCACTTGATAAGCAAATGATAAGCATATTGGGTTTTATTATGAATAGGGAATTAGCACAACTTTATTAATTTGCTCCATTTCAGATTAGGATCTCAGCCACATACTCATTCAAAATTCGGAACTCAGTAGAGGGAAACACTTATTTACAAAACTAGAAATAGCATGATACTAAGCAAACAAAACAAATGAAACAAAAATAGTAACCAAAGCAAACAAAACAACAAGCAAGTGAAGTGAGCAAGAAAACAAACCAAACTAAGTCAGCAAGCAAACAAACACGCAAACGATAAAGCAAAGACAAGCAAGAAAGAAAACACTACTCCTACTCCTATGCTAAACAATGCATGGGCCTACTCATGTGAAGTGATATTTCCAATGCAGCCACCGGTGCATTGGCTAGCCCATGTTGGTGAAGGCATGGTTCGCAAGAAGCACAATCAAGCAAACCAACAGACATAAAAGATATAATAATGAATACCAACACACTCTGAGTTTAAATGCGTCCACAAAAATGAAAAGAGTGAAAGCAAAAGACAAACACTCTGTGGACTTACCATGGTGTTGTGACAAACTGCATACAGATGATAATCATATGGACTCTCTTGACTACAGCAGACAATAAAACATGAGAAAAAGAGACAACGTATGCCTTGCAAGTGTGCTTGCTATGAATGATTCCTCTAGTGTGCAATTTATGGGATCATGTGGTTTCGATGGAGGAATCGAAATCTATGTGTTAGATTGATCCTCAGTCCATACAGATGAGTGATGAGGAGCCTTGGGTGTTTTGAAAATTTTCTGATCAGAAGTGGAACTAACCTCAGGACAACGAGGGCCTGACATAACCATCATCTCAGGCTAAAGTGCCTTGACATCCTACGGGGTTTCCACTTTGTCAATGGATATATCATCGGAGACCAGTGGCTTAGACAGATTAATAGTGAGTGAGTCGACATCATGATCAAATGAAGAAGTACAGAGCTCACGACAACCATGATCAGAAAATTCAAGATGTTTGTTGGCATCCTCATGATTTGATGAATCAAATAGAGGGGTAGGTGATAAGAAAGAATGTTCACCCTCTGTGTTTCTAGAAAAAGTAGATGAAAAATCAAGTGGATTTTTGATGAAGGATTTGTCATCTCCACTATCAAATGATGGAATGACATTAGGTGTGTTATGCAAATGGTCAAAAGTAGATGCATTCATTGATGGATTTAGACAAGGACAATCAGAGATAACAAAATCACCAATGATGTCAGGAAAAAACAGAGGAGGCGCAAACAAAAGGAGGTTATGCTTCACCGTGGGTTCATACTCAGATGCTTGGTCATACTCTTGGTGAATGACAGTGTAGGTTGGTTGTGCAACATCAACTAGTTGATGGCTTGATCCTTGTTCACAATAGGTTTAGAGTCCAGAATGGAAGAGCACATGACAATGCAATCTGGAGGATCAACAGAATGCAAAGACCAAGGTTGAGGTAACAAGTGTGTATGACAACCCATGGGCATCCCAACTAAATATGTGCAGAAATTGAGAGTAGTGAGGGTGGGAGGATGTGATCATTGAACAATTGTGTGTTCATGTTCTCCCACATCACTTTGTGGGGGTGGAGCTGTTTGATGAGGGGAAGGCGGGCAATCACTTGTGACAACAACAATGTCCACTTATGATTGCGTAGCTCCATCACCAAAGTATGCTGAGTGGGGTTTGAAATTTAGCTTCATCTTGGGACAGAGTGATTTGGTGACGAAATACTCAAATCTATCCATGAGATATTGTAATTTCATTTCACTGTTCAGAGCTTCAAACATGAATAGACAAAAGGGTTGTGAAAAATCCATAGGCGACTCATGCGAGGCCTTCCATTGTTTTGAAATTTTTTTATCAAGTGCTTCAGGATCAAAATTGTGAAAAACAGATTCAATTAGATCACTGAAATGCTTGAATGAGTGCACAGAGTTATGAGGCAATATGCTACACCATCATAATCGGTGGTCGCGAAGTGTGTGTGCGAGTAGCGAACATACCTCTATTTCATTAAAACCTTCCATGTTCTCCATGAGTGCATGGAAGTCATTTGAATGATCAAGCCAGGCCACTTCGCCTTTACCATCATACGTGATTTCTGAAAACTCATCCCAAAACTCCTTATCAAAGTGAAAGATGTGTTTGTTGGACAGAAATTTCGGAGGGTGAACTATAAAAAATCCATGATAGATGTGCGAAGATTCAAAACAAATTGTGAGGACTCAGCTTGTCATCTATCCCTCCTTCTAGCGCAAATTTTTTTGATGATGCTAGACCCACCAACATTCAGGTGATCTCCCCGATATGAAGTTCCAACTAGACCTCACACTGTTTGGTGTAGGAGTCCCATCCAGTACCATGGACCAGTTGCCATTATCTTAAAGGTATGCCTTAGCTCTTGTTTGTTAGTACGTGAGAGTGGTCTGCTTTGTCTTCGAACAATGAGGTTCGTGTGCCAAGTGAGTGCTTGGTCTAGCTTGTGTTGGAGTTCTTTCACTGTAGAGGAAGAGGGTGGAAGTGAGTCTTAGGTTGAAAGGGAATAGTCCCAACATTGCTAGAGACACACAACATAAAAAGACATGCACAACTTCCAGTGGATTAGTCAACATGGATGCGGTAGTTACAAACACAAGGTGAACATATAGCACGTACAACACCTAGTGGAATAGTCCACACGCATGCGACAGGAGTTATAACAAGTTTACAAGAATGAGTCTATTGAGTGTCTGACGAGATAGCCCACATAGGCAAGACAATGTTAGAAACTGATACAAAGCATTTCCAAAAACATATGTACTAAAAAAACTAAAGTAGTTCAACTGTCTCAATACAAGTTAAAGCAACTTGCATTACAAGTGTCCAAAGAATAGTCTTACAAACAATTACAATATATGTGTGCAAACATGCTAGCCTATAAAGAAGCTTCTGAATTAAACAAAAGTTCCAAGACACATTCGAACACCATTACATCACTAACCCCGATAGCGCGGCGTTGGAGCCACTACTCGCTTCTCAAAAAAAATATTACAGACCCTCAAGGCTATGTGGGAGGAGCGAAGGTGAAAAGAATTTTGAATGTAAAAATGAGGGGAATTTATAGCCAAGGGTAGAACTAGCACTTGTGACTGTTCTAATTCCCTTATGAATGTTTGACTTACATGGCTCTTCAACTTTACATGACTCTTCAGATTTAGATGTGGGTTTCTTGGACTTCCACGTTACATTACATTGATTACAACAGTGTGGCCATAGTAGTGATGTAGCTGAGATGACTCGTGACATAACTCGACATGAAAGAGATGGTATATTCATGCTACTGGTGGCGTGCATGTTGAGTTTCAGTGCTACTAAGTGATGGACGTGCTCTTTGTGTCTCATAGCTTCACCTGGATTCTTTGATGGTCTTGGTGTTCACTTGATGTTGCATGTGTATGTTGCTCCTTGCTTGTACTTTGGCATGCTTCATGTGTTCGTTCATAAGCAAACAAATATCCTCTCATGCATTCCTCATTCATCCATTCATGAAACAATCTACTCAGATGCATTCCTCATTCATCCATTCGCAAACGAATCTCCTCGCATGCTCTCCTTGTTCATCTCATTCGTCGTCGCATAATGTCTCATCTATGTACCTGCATTTGCAATCACTCATGACAAGACGAAACCAAATCCAGAAATATCCTAGTCTACCATGATGCATTGTTGTTTGATTTCGGATGTAGGTGACCGAGAGAGACGACAAGGCTTTGAAACTCCGCAAGGCAGATTTCAAGCTAGGATGCAAGCTCTGAGCACTACCAGTGAAAATTGCACAGAGGTCACTAGGAGGATGAGATGGATGATCCAGATCAGAAGTGACTATCCACGGGATCTAGCTCAGCTGGAGGGCATATGTGTGCAATTTATTCAAGGAGGAAGTGTAGGCAGCAGAGAGGGACTAGCAACAAAAATTGTGTAATTTCTCCAGGGAATTGGCAGCAAGCTGTAGGAGTGCTACTGACAAAAACAATGCAATTTTTCTGGGGAGATGGTAGTGGGCTGTGGGAGTGCTGCTGGTAAAAACTGTGTAATACTGGGAGGTTGTCTTGCTAGACATCCTTGCGCAGTTTCTGAGTTGAGGGGGATGTTGGGTAGCTAGGGAATCGCTCATGAAAACTACGCATTTTTCTGGGCGAGCAGTAGGCCGACTGACTGGGTGACTGGCTGGAAAAACTCTCAAATATTTTGAGGGAAATAGTGATAGACATAGGGTGTTGTTGAAGGTGCTAGACCCACCAACATGTTAAGGGGATCTCCTCGGTAAGAAGTCCCAATTACACCTCAAACCATTTGGTGCAGGAGTCCCACCAGTTGGTCGTAACGTAATTACTTGACCGTGATGTTGAATAGATGGCTTGATTTTGATGTCACACAGAGGCAAGTAGAATAAATCTATCAGCAACAAGGGTGTGACTGATGTAGTGAGTCAAGGAAGGTGCATGAGGGGTTCCAACACTTCAAAGGGGGAAGGAGGTGAAGGTGAGTTCCAGGTTGAAAGGGATAAATCCCAACATGGCTCGAAATGCACAACTCAAAGGACATCCATAGCTTCCAATGAGCAGTCCACTCGGATGCAGCAGTCACATCATACAAGGTAAGATAACACATACAACACTCACACATCAATCCAGTAGAGCAGTTGACACAAACAGTGATAGCATTAACAACACATGCAACACATTAACAACAAGATTCATATAATTGCATCTAAATCAATTCATACACAAGTACGTAAGTTAAAAAACACATATAATTAAAGCAACTAGAGCATTCCATCTACAATAACAACATATGCATGAAAATGTGCTGACTCTTAATATATAAATAAGTCTAAGTCACAATCATACAATACATCCATGTAAACTTGCTACCCCCAACAGTGGAACATTACAACCACATCTGCCTGCTCCTCCAAAGAGATGTATTATCTCCATGCAGTGGATAAGCCAAGGTGCATTACAATAATGTCCAAGTCTTCTTCAAGATAGTCTTAGTAGAATCTTGGTTAACCCAAAGCCTATACAATGAGTTATGAGGGACTATTTATAGAAAAGGGTGGGGTGACCCTTGACATTCCCCTTTATGACAATTCAACTACCCTCATGACTCTTCACCTACTCTATGACTATTACATCCAACCATTGACACTTGAATTACACTTGACATGACTCAACATTACAATGCACATGTACTTATGTGAGACAACATGGCTTGAGCAAGCCTTACAAGACATCAGTGACACTTGGTCTGCTATGGTGAGACCAACTCTTTGACATGCTTGTGATGGTGAAGGCGGTGAGATTATGCCAAGCTTGGTCATCCGTGATGGTGTGTATGCACCTCATGGTGACATCTTGCTGAAGTGAACTCTTGCCTCCATTGCAACCAGTGCATTGGCTCAACCCCTTCATCCAACTCGCCTGCTAACATACGCATGGTCTTCTTGGGTACAGTTGAACTAGAAACACATTGATGCATAATGTTCGCGCTGATCTTCAAGGGTGTGTTGGTGGTCATGTGCATTAACTTCCCAAAGTACATGTTCAGCCCCAGTTGGACTTGCTTCTTGTCTTCACCTTGGTGAGTGTGTTGAATGGGTTGGATTGCATGCATGCACTCAATGACATGCATGTTGCTCAATCCCTTACATGCGATCAACAACACTGCTCACCATGTCTTCTCTATGTTAGCTGCTCGGATGGATCCATAACTTGTATGGGCGCAGTTTCATCTGTGAGTGCATGTTGCGCCCACTGTTGTTCCTGTTCCTGTTGCAACTCATTAGTATGTCTGTGCAGCTTCATGTTCTTCCTGAGTTGCTATTTCAGCACATGCAAATCCTTCATTGTTCCATCGTCTACCTTCGCATGATCTTCATGTAGCACCATCACTTCATAGCCAGAGTCTCCAAAGTTGCTTTCATCCTCAATGGACCTACTTGAGCTTGCAACCTTGTTCCGCCTCCATGTTTTCAACAACCTCCTCTTTCATTCATTGCATTTGGTATGTTTTCTTCAGTTGTTGCTGTCATATCTTGATGTCCTTGTCTACGAACAACTTGATGTCTTCATGGGTAGGCAATTCCATGGACACTTGATTGACTGCATCCCCAAGTGTTCTCTGAACGATGTATTCGTCTCTGCTCTCCTCGAAACAATTGTACATGTACTTCTGAGAGGTAGATGAACACCTAGGATACCTGGAGACATGGAAACACTCATGGAAAGCAATATTTCTGTCAAAAACCAAAATGAACATGGGAACTGACTCGCAACATACCTGGGTGCATGATCATGAAGGTTGTGTAATTTCGGCCGGGAGGTTGGGAGACCAACTGCTAAGACTGCACAAGGCACAATATGGGTTGTTGGTAGACTAGCTAACTGCTGAAACTATGCAATGCATAGTCCAGTCTGGCTGCTGACTACCGGGATTGTGCAATGCGCAATTCCAGCTCAGAAGGACTACTGGCTTAGGGACAAATTTATGCAATTTCTTGATCCAAGCAGCCATTGTCCTCCAAAATGCACAAAATAGTCCTGGAGACCAATATTGGGCAAGAATGAAAAAATATAGAGAGGAAGATGAGCCTTCCTTTCCTAGATTGCGCAATGTAGCCTTGGTGAAGGTAGAGTCTAGGCCAAGGTTGGCCCGCCTCGTTGACGGGCAATTGAAAGCAACTAAGACAGTAAATGCATGGTGAAACTAAGTGATAGTAGAATTTATTGATAGTGCATGCAAAGCATGAATGAAATATTTAGAAAATAGATCAACATGTATGTGGGTGAGGCAGTTCGTCAGTTGGGCGAACGTCCATACAAAACAGTTTCATGCATGCGACAACAGTGAGATAGCAACGAAAACTGAAACAGAGCTAGGAAAAGCTAGTATATATGTAAACAATAATAAGTGTTCAAATAAATCAAGAGAATAGTACTCCCACAAGCGAAAACACAAAAGGTAATAGAAATACAACACAAGGCATGGGAAGTGGGCTTACCCCAAAACAACTGAACTGCATGTGTCGATTGCTCCTAGACAAGGAAAATTTTAAGGATGGTAAATTTTCTTGAAGTTTAGAAACATTGGCGAATCTCACTAATCCCTAATATGAAAACTATAAATTTTTCAATGATATATTTGTAAAATTATTCAACTTTATAATGATTTATCATATAGCCACTATATAATGTTGGCGATTTTTAAGGTAAAATAATTTTATATTCTAAAATTTGGGCGAATCATCTTTTATAAAAATTGGAAATTGGCGAATCGTTTTTTGGAAAAATCATGGAAAATTAGCCCATTGGGCGAACATTAGCCCCTAAAATTTTCCATGCTCCTAGATGTGATGTGGGATGTCAGAGCTACAAGGTTGATGTGAGGAATGAGCTCTGTAGCATCCGGCTAATCAATTTTTATAATATCGAGGTTGTGACGCGCATGCCACAAATCTAGGGGAAGCGACACCTGGTGGGAGGTTTCTAAATCGCTCCTCTTGTACAAGCCCTCTTGTAATTTACCTAGCTCGCTTCAAGAGTCATACATGGCCATACATGGCTTCATGCAAAACTAACCTATGAATGAAACAAGTGAACAAACTAACAATAAACAAAGCAAAGCAAGAGTAGAAGCAAAAATGAAAGTGAAGCAAGTAAGCAAACAAGCAAGAAAACAAACAAGAAGATAAAGCACGTAAGAAAACAAGCATGCAAGCAAAAAGCTGAAAGAAAACACTACTCTTACTCCTACACTAATGGTACATGGGCCTGATCACATGAAGTGATACTTCCAATGCAGCCACCGGTGCATTGGTAGACCCATGTTGGTGAAGGCTTGGTCTGCGAGCAACCTAGTTGTGTGAACCAACAAGCAAGAAAGATATAACAATGAAGACAACCACACTTCATGATTCAAGGTGCCCAAAGGACATAACTTAGTGCATGTGCATGACGGGCAGTCTGACGACTTATCATGGTGTTGTGTGACACTACGTGTAACTTTGAAGCATAAGCACACTCTTGACTATGACATGCAAGCAAACGAAAGAAACACAGATAACTTACGTCCCGCATGAGTGCTTGCAATGTAAGACTCCTCCAATGCATGAGAAATGGGATCATGTAGTTCAAGTGAAGGAAGTAAAATATAAGTGTTAGATTTATCTTGAGTGCATATAGATGAGTGATGATGAGCCTTTAATGTTTAAACAATTTCCTAATCGGAAGCGAAACCAACCTCAAGACAACAAGGGCCTGACATGACCATCAGCTCGGGCTGAAGTGCCTCGACGATCTGTGGGGTTTTGACTTCGTTGACATATGGATCTTTGTAGACTAGTGGCTTAGATGCATTAACAACAAGTTAATCAACATCGTGATTAGATGATGAGGTGAAGAGATCACGAAAACCAAGATTAGAAAATTTAGGATGATGGTCAGCATTCTCATGGTTTGATGCATCACACTGACGGGTAGAGGAGGAGGATGGATGTTCACCCTCTGTGTTTCCAGAAAAAACAAATGCAAGATCAAGTGGATTTCCAAGAATAATTGGTCCTCTCCATTGTTCGATGATGGGCTAACAAATGGTGTGTCCTGTGAAAGATCAACAATGGGTGCATCCATGGATGAAGACACACATGTGAAATCATGGATGGTAGGTTCACCAACAATGTTAGGAAAGAACAGAGGGGGCTTGGACAAAAGGGAGTCATCCTTTGCCAAGTGTTGATGCTCAAGCTCCCACTCATACTCTTCATGAATGAACGCGCATGTTGGTTGTGCAACACCAACTCTGTCAGTGGGTTGTTCCTCATTCACAACGAGTGAGGAGTCTAGAATGGATGAACACAAGACAACATCATCAGAAGGAACACCCAAGTGTGAAGACAGAGGTTGTAGAAAAGAATGCATATGAGGACTCGAAGGACTCACAACCAAACCTGCAGGAAAATTGAGTGAATTGATTTTGGGAGGGTGTGAAGGATGAATAAGTGTGTGAGCATGGTCCTCAACATCACAAGGCAATGGTGGAGTTATTGAATGAGAGGAAGGTGAACAGTCAGTTGGGACAGTGCCCGCTTCCACATGAGATTATGCAGCTCCATCAACAAAGAATATTAAGTGGGGCTTGATCTCAAACTTTCTCTTGGGATGGGCAGGTTTCTTAAGGCAGTACACAAACCGTCCCAAAGGTAAGCAAATTTGATCTAGCTCCTCCAAGCTTGAAACTACAAGTCACGGAAGCGCTACCAAAAATCAATAATAAATTCATGCAGAGCCCGTCGTTACTGTAATAGTTTCTGGTCAAGATGGTCTGGATAAAATGATAGAACATGCCTTCAATAAGATCACAGAAGTGCTCAAATGAGTGCATGGTGTCAGTTGGTAGGCTGAGCACCCAACGAAATGGAGATTCATGAAGTGTGTACGCAAGCAGAAAACAAGCATGTTCATCAAAAAACTCATCTTCCTCATGAATCATGGAAAGAAAGTTATGTAAGTGCTCAGGACTGGCCACTTCACCTTCACCATCATATGTGTGAGTGGACAAGAGATTGAAAAGCTTCCCCAAGATGGAAACATCGTCACAATTCAAAAAACACCTCGGGGGAAGAAGAGTGCAAGACTCCATGAAAGATATGCAAAGGTTCAAAACTAGATGAGAGGACATAGATTTTCATCAGGCCCTCCTTCTAGCACCAAAAATATTGATGGTGCTAGACCCACCAACATGTCAAGGGGATCTCCCTGGTAAGAAGTCCCAATTAGACCTCAAACCGTTTGGTGTAGGAGTCCTAGCAGTGGGTCGTAAGGTAATGCCTTGACCTTGATGTCACACATAGGAAAGAAGAATAACTCTGTCAGTAGCAAGTGTGTGACTGATGCAGTGAGTCAAGGAAGGTGTATGATAGGTTCCAACACTTCGAAGGGGGAAGGAGGTGAAGGTGAGTTCTAGGTTGAAAGGGATCAATCCCAACTCAACTAGGAACACACAACACAAAGGAACTGCACAGCTTCTGGTGGAGCAGTCCACTCGGATGCAATAGTCACATCATACAAGGTAAGATAACATGTACATCACTCATGGATCAGTCCAAGACGAATGTGATGGTTGTTATGGGAAGGTTCAAGTGAAAGGTCTATCAGATGTCCAGCAGAGTAGTCAACATGAATAGTGACAACATTAACAATATATGCAACACATTAACAACAAGATTCATATAATTGCATGTGAATCATTTCATACACAAGTACGTAAGTTAAACAACACATATCATTAAAGAAACCGGAGAAATCCAACTACAATAACAACATATGCATGAAAATGTGTTGGTTCTTATTAAATAAAGAAGTGTAAGTCACAATCATATAATACATCCATGTAAACCTGCTATCCCCAACAATGGAATGTTACAACCACATCTTCCTACTCCTCCAAAGAGATATACTAGCTCAGTGCAGTGGAGAAGCCAAGTCGTGTTGTAATACTATCCAAGCCTTCTTCAAGATAGTCTTATAAGAAGCTTGGCTGACCAAAAGCCTATACAATGAGTTATGAGGGACTATTTATAGCAAAGGGTGGGGTGACCCTTGACATTCCCCTTTGTGAAATTTAAACTACCCTCATGACTCTTCACCTACTCTATGCTTGTTACATCCAACCATTGACACCTGACTTACACTTGACATGACTCAACATTATAATGCACATGTACTCATGTGAGACAACATGGCTTGAGCAAGCCTTGCAAGACATCACTGACACTCGGTCCGCTGTGGTGAGACCAACGCTTTGACATGCTTGTGATGGTGAAGATGGTGAGTTGATGCCAAGCTTAGTTGTCCGTAATGGTGTGCATGCACCTCATGGTGACACCTTGTTGAAACAAACTCTTGCCTCCATTGCAACCGATGCATTGGTTCGACCCCTTCATCCAACTCGCCTACTAACATGCACATGGTCTTCTTGGGTATTGTTGAAAAAGAAACACACTTATGCATAGTGTTCATGCTAATCTTCAAGTGTGTGTTGGTGGTCATGTGCATTAACTTGCCAAAGTACATGTTTAGCCCCAGTTGGAATTGCTTCTTATCTTTGCCGTGGGGAGTGTGTTGAATGGGTTTAATTGCATGCGTGCGCTCAACGACATGCATGTTGATGAATCCCTTACATGTGATCAAAAACACTACTCACCATGTCTGCTCTGTGTCAGCTACTGGGATGGATCCTTAGCTTATACGAGCATAGTTTCATCCATGAGTGCATGTTTTTTCCATAGTTGTTCCTGTTCTTGTTGCAACTCATTCGTCTGTCTATGCAACTTCATGTTCTTCCTTAGTTGCTTCTTCAACACATGCAACTCCTTTGTTCCATCTTCTGCCTTCATGCAATCTTCATGTCACACCATCACTTCATAGTTGGAGTCTCCAATGTTGTTTTCATCATCAATTTACCTAGTTAAGCTTGCAACCTTGTTCCACCTCGATGTTATCAACAACCCTCCTCTTGTATTCGTTGCATTTGGTATGCTGTCTTCAGTAGCTATTCATTATGTTTCTCATTTTGATGTTGCTACTGCCATGTCTTGATGTCCTTGTCTATGAACAACTTCATGTCTTCATGGATAGGCAAGTCCATGGACACTTGATCGACTGCATCCCCAAGTGTGCTTTGAACGATGTATTCATTTATGCTCTCCTGGAAACCATTGTACCTATACTGCTGAGAGGTAGATGAACACTTGGGATACCTGGAGACATGGCAACACTCATGGCAAGCAATATTTCAATCGAAAACCAAAATGAACATGAGAATTGACTCGCAACATACCTGGGTGCATGATCATGAAGGTTGCACAATTTCGGTCAAGAGGTCAGGAGAATGACTGCCAAGACTATACAAGACACAGTCTAGGTTGTTGGGAGACTAGCTGACTTCTGGAACTACGCAATGCATAGTCTAGTCTAGCTGCTAACTGCTAGGATTATGCAATGCGCAATTCCAGCTGGGAAGGACTGCTGGCCTAGGGACAGATTTGTGCAATTTCTTGGGCCAAGTAGCCACTATCCTCAAGAAATGTGCAAAACAGTCCTAGAGGCCATTGCTAGGTAGGAATGCACAAATCTAGAGAGGAAGGTGAGTCTTCCTTTCCCAGATTGCGCAATGCAGCCTTGGTGAAGGCAGAGTTTGGGCCAAGGTTGGCCCGACTCGCCAACAGGAAACTGAAAGAAACTAAGACAGTAAATGCATGGCGACACTAAGTGATAGAACAAGTGATTGATAGTGCATGCAAAGCATGAATGAAATATTTATAAAACATATCAACATGCATGTGGGTGAGGCAGTTCGCCAGTTGGGTGAACGTCTGTGAAAAACAATTTCATGCATGCAACAGCAGTGAGATAGCAACGAAAACTGAAACAAAGCTAGGAAAAGCTAGTATATATGTAAATGAAAGCAAGCATTCAAAGAAATCAAGAAAATAGTACTTCCACAAGAGAAAACACAAAAGGTGACAAAAATGCAGCACAAGGCATGGGAAGCGGGCTTACCCCAAAACAAATGAGCTGAACATGTCAACTGCTCCTAGACGTGATGTGGGATGTCAAAGATACAAGTTTGATGTGAGGAATGTGCTATGTAGCATCCAGCTGATGAGTTCTAATAACATCAAGATTGTGACATGCATGCCACAAATCTGGGGGAAGAGACACCTAGTGGGAGGTTTCTGAATTGCTCCTTGCATGTAACCTCCAACTGCTAAACATAGAACCCTGAGAAAATGGATGCCTTTGCATGAGGCCTTAGGAGAAGTAACCTATGCATGCAAGTCCGTTTTGCTCAGTCCCAAAGAGAACCGGTCAACTCAGCTGCACATACAAGAGTTTGTTCGACTGCTTGAAGGAAATGCGCATTTCTGTCTAGGAGCTGGGCTAACTGCCCAGGGGATTTGCACAAATTATAGGTAGAGCAGTTGATTGCTGCCTAGATTTGTGCAAATCCTGGGCTGAACAGCCTGCTGCTGGGAAAATTTGTGGAAATCCTGCTGGGAGGGTTGGCTGGTAGGATTGCGCAATCCTGAAGCCCAGCAAGCTATCGGAGAGGATTGCACAATTCTTGGAGGGAAGGTTGGTTTCCCTCTAGAAATACGCAATTTTCAAGGGGAAGTTGTCAGCCTGCATCTAGACCAAGTCTGGGTGAGCAACCTGTGAGGGGAATGGATATAATGTGATCGCTAGGCTGCCTTTGTGTGAGAAAAACACTTGAAGCTTGAGTACTTAACGAAGCAAGACAAAGTGTTGTGTAAGGTTGGTAGGGAGGCTCCAAAACATGTTAAGGAAAAATTTTGGAGGGTGGTTGTAGCCACTACAACAGGTGTCTATCTGGCATGTCTACACAGTTTCTTCCATCAGCAGAGCGAGCATGCTTTGTAGTTTTTGCACAAATTTTTGGGGGAGTGAGGTGTGAGGTCATTGTCCAGTCAAAATCTTTAGTTGAACATCTGGAGACTCAGTTGATGTGCTTGCGGGAAGTGCAGATTGAAATGGCTTGTTGGGAAACTTTTGCATTATTCTGGGTGATAGTCGGTCGATTCCAAGGTTGCGCAGTGCATATTCCCTGGGACACAAGATCAAGCTCTGTGCAATTCTGGGCAACAGTACATAATCACTAAGGGTTGAAACTACACAATGTAGCTCAACAGATGTCCGAATTTTGGAGGATGGTCCGATTGACAAAGCTTCAAAAGGATGACCAAGTGTGTGAACGAGTGACTTCATACATGCATGAACTCGTGAGAAAACACTCTACATGACTTGACAACAAGACACCTCAAACCAACAAGACAACATACACTCAGTGTGCCTGACCGATGGTGTGAGCAACAAACGCAACACTTGTGATAGATCGTTGAATGACCGCGACGACACTTGCAAGATAATGCATATAACTTTGTGTGTGAGTGTGACAGGTGTTTACATAGCATAAACAACTTTTACACATGAAGGCGGACCTTGTGCATGGCCAGAACATGATTGCAAGGATGACATTGTGATCAAGATGCAAAAAGATGCTTGTTGAACAGTCAATCGAGAAGGGTGCAAAGACTCAACACAAGCTCACGAGATGAGCCTGAGTGCTTGCAAACATCAACAAAAAACCTAAGGAAGGCTCTGAAATTAGATGCAGGCCAAAATTTTGGAGGGTGTTGAAGTGCTACAACATGTCCATTATCTACTTTTTCAAAGGTGCCCATTAAATTTTGACAAAGTTAAGTGCAGGGAACTAAGGTTGCAAACCTAGAAATTTGTTATCTCAAATGGCCAATTCTATTGGAAGGGCCCAGTGGGGATTTTACTTCTATGTTTGGTTGAAGAAGAAATCCACAAAATGATTGATGAATTCCATAATTGTGTCTTTGGAAGACATTACAGCTGGAAAGATACAACCCACAAAATCCTCAAGGTGGGATTTTATTGGCCTAAGCTATTTGGCGAGGTGCATACGTATGTTTGGTCCTATGAGAAGTCCCAAAGGTTTGCAAAAAAATAGAAGTTAGCAAATTTTTCTTTAATCCATGTGTTTTTTGAATAACCTTTTAGGCAGTGGGGGTTGGACTTCATTGGGGAAATACACCCACCTTCCAGCAGTTAGAACAAGTGGATAATCATAGCTACTGATTACTACACTAAGTGGGTAGAAGTGACCCTAGCCAAAAATGAAACAAATGTTGTAGTGATTAAGTTCATGGAGGAAAACATCCTTGCCAGGTTTGGTTGCCATAAGAAGATTGTCACTGGCAATGCTCAAGTGTTCAAGTCAACCAAGTTGATTGATTTTTGCCAAAAAATACAACATGATAGTAGGCCATTCTACCACCTATTATCCACAAGGAAATGGATTAGCTGAATATTAAAATAAAACCTTGGCATGGATTCTAAAGAAGACAATATTAGAAAATTAGAAGAACAGGGATTCACAACTAAATATTTTCCTATGGGCCAATAGGGTTACCACCAAGAGGTCCACTAGGAATTCCCCTTTTGAGTTGGTTTATGGGAAGGATGCAATCTTCCCCACGCAGTTAGCTATGCTAGTAGCTAAAATCTTACAAGATGTTTGGGAGGAGCCAAATTCTTTGACCAAAAGGATAAATTAGTTTTTAGAACTTCAAGAAAGAAGAGAATAGGTGAATCAAAATTTGATCAATTATTAGGAAAAAATGAAGGCCCTATTTGAAAAAAGGGCAAAAGATAGGTATCTTCAACCAAGAGATTTAGTACATAGATGGGATGTCAGAAGGGAATACAAAGGAAAACATGGCAAGTTTGACCCTCTATGGTTTGGAACTTTCAAGGTCCCTGAAACCAAAGGGAATAAGACCTTCTTGCTAGAAAATTTAGATGGTGATGTGCTTGAGCTGCCAATGAATGGGAAGTTTATCAAGCCTTAATTTCATCACTGAATAAATCCACTCTCATCCACTGTAAATACCAGTGAGCCATTGTAAATACCAACACTATTTTATGGCTTTTATTACCACTTTTTATTTTATGGAGGTTTAAATAAAATGACTCCATACCCAGGGAGTACGACACTAATTTGCAGGTTCTCAATGCATTGTATACAATACACTCTCCCCAGTTGGAGTTAATGTTGTTTCCCTTTATCACTTATGTAGAGAGAGATGAGAGGTCAAATTCAATGATCGCAGCTAAAAAATAAATTAAATCAGTGATGGGGAAAATTATCAAGCCCTAGCGCCATGGCAGAAGATCTAAGGTTAAAACCCGCACTCATGGAGCCCTTATTAGGTAAGCGTGAAAGGCTAAAGGAGGATTTTTGAACAGGCATGCCCTTTTGATTAAATTCTGATCAGTTTAGAGGTGGATCGTTGTTCATCTCTACCTGAAAAACCCTCTGGAAGCATTTTTGGGGGGCGGGGGGGGGGGGGTTAACTTGTGCAGGCGATAGGCTGATGCTACCCCCCGGACTTTACAAGTCAAACTGGCAAGCTTTCTGATCTAAAAACCCAGATTGATTCCCAGGGGTGATCAATGGATCCGACCTCCTGCTCTCCTACCTACCATGATGGACATTCCATTGGCACCAATTAAAGTGAGCGATGCATTCAAAAGTTAAATGGTAACCTCTACGCCCCATGCTTCCAGCCACCTGTCTTATATCACCACCCAATCCCCTTCTGCCATGTGTCTTCTCGTGACATCATCCTACATCACATGACCATTGCCCCCTCTCCATCTATAAAATCCCTCCCTACCTCAAATATTTAAAAGTTTCATATTGCTTCTCAATGCAAATGCCTCTTGCCATCCATATGTTTTATAATGTCATTTGATCACTCATCCGGTCCAGAACCTCCCTCTAATGCATTTTTCAGCTATCTCCGAGATAACTAGGTAATCAGTCGGTCCCTTTCACCTGTAAATTATTTGAATATTCATTGGAACATGAAGAAAGTAGCCCCTAAGACCTCTAAAGCCCATGAGGTTAAACCCTCCTCCACTGTCAAGCATCTCATGGACACAGAGGCACAAATTACTAAACCCTCTAGTGCCTACCACCTCATGGACCTTTGATTCAACTTATATGGTAACCACGTTAGAGGAGAAGGCCCATTTTGGGTGGCCAATTCAGACCTGTACTACCAAACTGTACCCTCAGTACACTATTTCCCTGAGTTTGTCTCTTGGTTGACAACCGCTTACATAGACGAGAAGAAATATTTCGTCTCCTCAATCAGGGTCAAAATCCTAATTCAAAAAGACTTGATTTACCAAAGCTCCCCTGAACCCCAACAGTTTACAGAAACTACATTGGTCTACCATTACACTACCCTTCCAGATGATGAGCAACAATCCTTTCTGCAACTGGTCTTGGCCCGTGGCCTACATTGTCTGCCTATTGCTGACAATTTCTCTATAGCTCTATTTGCAGATTCTATTCAGTTCATCCTATTCCTAATTGATCATTTGTTTGGGGATGATGATCTAACCGAGGCCATAAGATTCCAGTTGCACCATTTCCCCACTACCTCCTATTTCAGATACTATTCCTTATCATTTTTCTTGTTTATGTACACTCATGTGGATGAGTTCAAGTGTCTAGGTCTTAGTTTGGTGGCTTCCAACGAACAAAGGAAGTGTGTTTTTGACTGGGACATTTTTGTTAGGAAGATACAAGATGTTGATGGCTATTCCTAGTTTTTATCCTCCTACATGGCCATTTCCTATAAAATTATTCATGTTGTTTCCCCTCTCATAGTTCTCCCTCAGCAAAAAGTAATCCTCCAATTTAGCAAGGATACGAGGGTGGGGGAATGGTACATATTTAAGGATTTCACAAAAATTAGGGTCTATGGGTGTGAACTTCCTGCTTACTACTTGTATGTGTTTATTCCCATGAGGAATTTCACTCTTGAATTCATCAAATAGAGCCTTAATGTATACCAAGTTCACCTTTTCCCTGCTAAGTAGAAATATATGTTTAAGTAGGCAAGTCTGTGGGACCTTTTATTAGCAATTCTAGGCAATCCCATAGGGAAACTGAGGAATTACTCAAACAAATGAATTTTCATCTAAGGGATGTCTAGAATTATGATCCTCATGGTGTCATTTCCAAGAGAAGATAGAGAATAAAGGCTTCAACTTATGGCATGAGGATAGGCCTAAGATCGAATGGAAGGCTAACTCTGTTTCATGGCCTATTAACACAGAGATGGAGATCGAGACTCCAGCAATGAAGCACAAGGCACATACAAGGACCATTGACTAAATGGAAATGTCAATATGGAGGATTTACACCCAAGTAGAAAGGAAAAGACCCAAGAGATAGAGGAAGAAGAAATTGCGACCAGGTTAGTAGAGATAAGACTAGATCAACTAGGCTTCTAGGTGACTTTGGAAGACCCATTACAGACTGTTGCCTCATCCTCTTCAGAGGTAACTATTTTAAGTTCAAAATGAAGTGCAACTACTATTGAGCCAAGGTGGCTTATTGGAAAGGTCATTGAAGAAATAAACAAGAAGGTAAGGGAATAGATGTAAAAAAAAATGGCATCTCATTCAATCCCATATCAGACTAGACTTCTGGCTTCTTTGGACTTAGAGAGAAATCAAATGAAGTTCTCACTGCAACACCCACTAGCATAGTCATTACCTTCACACTCTTAATTTAAGGCCCTAGACATTTCATTAGACTTGACAAGTGTTCCTCTACCATATAAGATCAACTTCCACAGGAAAGTGGGAGACATGTTGTACAGTGAGCTGAATAGAAATGCAATGACCATTAGCAAGGCTGAGAAGCTGCTAGAGAAGGCTGCAACAATGTTAAAACAAGAGAGAGCTAAATCCAGATATCTACACATGTAGAATGAGAGCTTCAAAGAGTTGATTGTGAAGTTGGGAGTAGATCCAAAAGACAAAGCTGAATTCGAAGCCCTTCTACAAAGTTCACAAGCAAAAATACAAGACTTAAGACAAAAACTAAAGATGCCAGCTAGTGACCATGTGAAATCTAAAGAACTGGAATAAGTGGAAGAAGAGAAAGAAATATTGGCAAAATAATTGATAAAAAGAAATAATGAGATAGTAGCCCTTAATAAATATGCAACAAAACTTCAGTTGAGGATAGACGCACACATTTGTGTAGTGCTTGCGCCTGAAAACCCCTAAAATCCCACAGAACAACTCACCAAGACCCTCACCAAAATTTAGATTTCAAAAGGGGAGCTTAAGAAGGTGTAGAAGGATTTGGAAACCACCCAGAGAAACCTAACACAGAAATAAAAACAACTTGAGATAGGTAGGACAAAAGCTAACCTAATCAGTAAGAACCTACAGGTAACAAAGCAAGAAATTTCTAAGCTAAAATGCACGCTGAAAGAAAACATGTCTCTCCTGTAGGCCAAGCAAATTTTATGAGATGAAATCATAGCGGAAATGAAAAGAAATTGGGGGTACATAACTCTGATGGATGAACAAAATATTTTAATCAAGTATTATGAGTTTTTCATACTAGCTACTAAAGAAGATGGTGAAAAGAACTCCCAAATTGCAAAGAAGTTCATTTAGTTTGTAAATGAAAGGCCACTTAGTGAGTTGAGGCCAATAGATGTTGTGGATAGAGTGCCTGTTATCATGGATATCTCTAAATTTGTCTAGAAGGAGGATGCCAGAATAAAAGCTGAGGAATGTGTAGCGGTGGTACTGAAAGATGTGGCTGCTTTCAATGTTGAGTTTGATGAGAGAGTCAGGGTATGGTTTCTTAGGTGCTGGGATCTTGTGGGAATTCTAATCCCATGGACACAATATAATAATATGTTAGTGGAGGCCAAGAGCAAGGCAAATTCCTGTCATGAGAATACTACCACCCTTAAAGGTAAAACAATGGTTAACTATCTCAGAAAGGAACTTCAACTATTAGGGTTGTAAATACCTTGTTCCGCCCTAGGTTGAACTATACAGGGGTCTCGAATCTGAAAATTACATATCAATAATTCTTTCATGCTCCTCTACCAGCTTCAACATTGTGTAAAATGTGTGAATAGTTTGTCAATCCTCCTGTGCTCTAGATCATTAACCCAACTCTATTTTATGTAACTATTTTATTTCAGAAGAAATAATGTCAATTAGTTATAATCAGTTAGTACAATTGTGCTACTGAGCAAGTTGATATTTTGTTATGATGATTCAATCCCAAATCAAGAAAGAATATTTTGTAATTGGCTCTCCCTCTAAGGCCCTCTTAAAATAGTTCATGATATAAAACGAGAGGTTCAAAATTTTGGTTTTCCAAGAGAGAGGCTCTACAAGTTGTCAATGAAATGTATGCTCTATGGAATATTAGGGTTTATGACGTGCAACCCTCTACTTTACTAATTCCTACCCATTCCCCCCACCCCTCGCCTCCTAATTCCTTATGCCTTCCACGTCCACATCCTTGGCTCCTACAACACTACCTCTGCACCACTCTAAATTCATCTACACTTCTATCAGCGTATCTTTGCACCCTTTTGGTGAAAATACTAGTTTTAAAATGTTACGAATATATTGGTTTATCAAATCAATTCAAGTTGACATCACACCTAGTTCTCAAGTTCTTATTATTTATGCAGTAGGACTTTGAACCACCCATTGTGATTCTGAGCAACGAGGGTCAACATAGGGTGTTGTGCTCCAGAATAGTTTCTAAATATCCTCTTATCAATGAGCAAGCAGTGAGGGTAGAATAGATCCATAAATACACCCATCCCACCTAGGCATTCACAGGTTCAATTTTGAATGTCTAAGGAAGCTTTCCAATTTTTGATTTATCAAAAAATTATATTAGAAAGTATGAAAAAACAATAATTTATATATTTAAAAATTTGCAACTATAAAAAAATAGTAAGTTCCTCATTAAAAAATGTAAATTTGATATTAAATAATTATAGAGAAGGATAAGTTCTATATTTAAAAACTAGCCTAGATCAATCTTAACTCCAGATCTATCAAGCGTCGAGAGGGATCAAATATCTCGAGGTGAAAACCTCTTTTTTGAGTGTAAAAATTGAGGAAATGTTTGCACATCAAGAGATTTGATCCCTTGACGCTTGATAGATCGGAGTTAAGATGGATCTAGGATGGTTTCAGTTGTGTGCAGCCAAGGAAAATCTATCAAAGGTATGATTAATTTGATCAATAATATGTAAATACATCTAATATTAATAATCTCATTTTAAATATGAAAAATATGTCTAAGATAAATTTGGTCATTTTAATTTTAAATTTGCATAGTTACCTCAGTTTATTGAGATGATAAATATTATTGATAACTTTTAATGATGAAAAATGATGAAATGAAATTTTTGAATGCAAAGTGAAAATGTAATAGTGTTGAATGATAGAAAATGTGAATAATAAGAATGTAGTCGATCACAAATAGTCTTCATTGTGATCAATCTCAAACTATTTTCTTCTACTATTCTTATTGTCACCCTTGTTATTTTTGTCATTTTTTCATATCGATTATAGGAAAAGGACAGCTGAAATAGTAAACCATTTAAATATTTAGCTCGTGATGTTGTAGTAAACATCATACCTTGTCTCTCTTGTTGTCCAATATTAATAAGTTGAATTAATATAACACAAAAATCAATGTACATTGCCAATAATTTTTTGTGCTTACATTGAAATCAATGCACATTGTTAATCCAATCACTTTAAAATTAATGTACCATCATAGATCTAATTACATCAAATCAGAAATCAACATCTACACTAAAATAAATGCATCTAATGCAAGCAATCAAATAAGATTAGAAAACAACTTCTACACTAAAATCAATGCATCTAATGCAAGCAATCAAATAGGATTAGAAATCGGCATCTACACTCAAATTAATGCATCTAGTGCAAGTAAGAAAATAGGATTAGAAATCAACAACTACACTCAAATCAATGCATCTAGTGCAAATAAACAAATAGGATTAGAAACCAACATCTACACTGAAATCAATGCATTTAGTGCAAGCAATCAAATAGGATTAAAAATCATTTACAGTAAAATCAATACATCTAGTGCAAGCAATGAAATATAATTAGAAATCAACATCTACATTGAAATCAATGAATCGAGTGCAAGCCATCAAATAGGATTAGAAATCACCATCTACACTGAAATCTATGCATTTAGTGCAAGCAATAAAATAGGATTATAAATAATCTACATTGAAATCAATGCATCTAGTGCAAGCAATCAAATATCATTAAAAATCACCATCTACACTAAAATCAATGCATTTAGTGCAAGCCATAAAATAGGATTAGAAATTGCATTCTACACTGAAATCAATACATCTAGTGCAAGAAATTTTCTTCCCTCTATCCCCCCTCCATCTATATATGTATCTCTCTCCATCTCTCATTCTTTGTCTCTCTATCTCAACCCGCAAAACACACATGCTCTCTCACTCTATATTTATCAATCCCTTTGTCCCTCCCTCCCTCTCTCCATATCTCTCTTCTTCCCTCTCTTCACTTTCCATCAATATCTCTATCTCCTTTTGTCTCTCTATATCACCCTAAAAACATACACTTTCTTTCTCCAATCTTATCTATCTATCGCTCCCTCTTCCTCTCCCTTTCTATCTCCCTCTCCCCTGCTTCTCTCTCTTTCCTCCTATTTTCCTCTCTCCCTCTCTCTCCATATTCCTTATCACTCCCTCTCTCTCTCTCTCTCCACATTTATCTCTCTACATATTTCTTCTTACCTCCCTCTCTCTCCCCCTCATCTCTCCTTCCTCCCTCTCTCCACTCTCTCACACCCTCTCTCTTACTTCCTCTCCTACCTCTATTTCTCCTTCTCTTCACCCTCCAACTTTATTATGATATCCCTCCCTCTCTCCTTCTCTCCCCCTTCTCTCCATATCTCCTCCTTTGTCTCTTTATTTCACCCCAAAACATACACACAATCTCTCCATCTCTCCCTTGTCACTCACTCTCTCTCTTCACTTCTTACTCTCTATGTATTTCTTCTTCCCTCCCTCTCTCCCCCTCCAAATCCATCTCTCTCCTCCTCTCTCTCCCTTTCTCTCCTAGCTCTCTCTCTCTCTCTCTCTCTCTCTCTCTCGCTCGCTCGCTGAATTCCTCATCTCCCTCTCCTCCATTTATCTCCGTCTCTCTGTGGTCACTCCTCCTATCTCTCCACCTCATAACTCTATGTCTTTGTCTTCCCTCCCATATACATCTAGAGTTAATATATATCAATCATATATTAATATATATTATTAATATAACAAATTTAATATTGTATAATCCAAAGTTATTAATTTAATAATATTAAATTATATATATAATTGAAAATTAAATTTAATAATATATAAATATAACTTTTAATATTAATATTAGGTTAATAATGCTTTTTACATGGTATTTGCCCATGGGCTTCACCTAAATAAAACTATGTTTTTTAGTCTATATAAAAAGAGGTTTATTTATTTACCATACCTTTGGTCTATTTATATTTTTATTTATTTACCATACATCTTTTATTTACCATGGTATTTGGCCCCTAGGCTTGGTATATAATTATATGTTGATTTCTAATCCTATTTGATATATTTTGATTTATTTACATACATTTTTATACCTCTTTTGCATTTATTTATTTACGATACCTGTTTAATAAGTGTAGTATTTGATCCATGGTATTAAAATGGTATTTGGCCCATAGGCTTCACCTAAATAAAACATTTTTTGAGTTTTCTTAGATATAAAGATGTTTGTGGAGTAAATATAAAAATCTGTTTTATTTATTTACCATACCTCTAGTTTATTTATATTTTTATTTATTTACCATACCTATGGAGTAAGTTTAAAAAGAGGTTTTTATTTATTTTCCATATCTCTAGTTTATTTATATTTTTATTTATTTACTATACCTCTTTTTCTGAGTGTTAGTAAACCTCTTTATATTTTTAAATTTATATTGTGTTCATACATAATAATAATTAGATTGATTTTTTTAATAGGGCAGACATTTGATTAAAAATATTAAATGTTAAATGTTAAACATTACATGTTAAGTGTTTACATTTACATGTTTACGTGAGATCTACCCCATATTTAACTGCAGAGCACCTCTCGGCAATAAAAATAAAATAAGATTCGTCTATATGTTAAAAAATGTTAACAAATTTTTATATTTAAAAAATGCAAGGATAAAAATAATAACTTTCTCATTAAAAAAATATAAATTTGGTATTAAATAATTACAAAGAAGGATAAGTTTTATATGTATTGTTGTCCACTACAACACTAGGATGGTTGTTTTGGAATTCAATAAAAAAATTCATTTATGTAGTTTAACTTAAAAATTAACTTGCTAATAAATTTGAATCCAAAAAAATAGTGATTAAAATATAAATTTGTTAGTTTGTGGAGATTAGTTAAACTTACTTTCCCATATTTCATTAATCGAACTTCAACTTTAAGTTTTTTTTACTTTATTTTACTAAATTTTATTTATATGTTTTTTCATTTTGCGTATTATTTTATTTACATGTATTTTCAATTTATTATTTTAATGTTAGAAATAAGTAACAAACCTGTCTCCAAAAGAATCATTTGAATTTTTTAAATTTTAGAAAATAAAACATATTTTTACGAAAGGTATATTTTTGGATTTTTTTTATGTATCAAATTATACGCATTAAATTTTTCATGAGATAAATCAAATTGGGTAACTCTGACTGAAACTGCGACTGACAAAATTCTTTTAAGCCGGGACGAAGAAATTGCAGTCACTGCACCAGTGACCAATTTTGGAGATAAGATAGTTTTCTATGATTGCGTGCTCGCTACGTATACATTTTGAGATAAAATACAAGGTCATACATATCGATTACGTTTAGGATTGATGGAATGGACTTCTGGGCCATCCCCACTACGAATATATATATATATTCAAATCCCATATGCTCGACATCTCTTCTGCTACAGTTGAACAGTTCTTGCCTCCGACATTATTTAAAAGATTGCTTTTCTTCTGTGAACCGCCCATCAATCCATTTTGCATACCTTAGCAGCTGTTTCAGAGAGCATCATATTATTTCATGGCGACGATCAAGGTACACGGCTATCACTTATCCACATCCACCAGATTGGTTCTTTGCTGTTTGGAGGAGAAGCAAGTTGATTACGAGCTCGTCGTCATCGACCTCGCTGCTGGTGCTCAGAAGCAACCCCAATATCTCGCTCTCAATGTAAGAAAAACCTATTCACTTTTATTTATTTATAGTGATTTCAAATAACATAGAATTGTTTTGATGTTTTAATGGTTGAGTATGGAGGTTTAATACTGTTTTGATGTTCTAATGGTTGTTTTGATGTTTTAATGATTGAGTATGGAGGTTTAATGTTGTTTTGATGTTTAATGGTTGAGTATGGAGGTTTAGTATGCATTTAATTTTGAATAAAATTATAGTTGAATATAAAGGTTGGGTTTTTATCTGATTTTGAGTAAGATAATGGTTAAGTGTGGAGATTTGGTACCTAATATATCAAATCTGTTATCTATCTCCATTAAGACATTTAGTCCCTCCTATATCAGATCTAACGTTGAGTAAAAAATAAAACTATATATACATGAGAACTACTCAAAAAATAAACTATTTTGTTCTTAATCAACATTTTCCCTGAGCCGTTTTCTTCTTGTGCTGCAGCCGCTTGGAACTTTGCCCACTATCCAAGATGGGGATCTCACCTTATTCGGTAAATGCCTACCCATCCCCATAATATAGGTTTCTTTCACGTTTATATTTCGTTTCCAGAGGGAGATCTGATAAACAGATGAATTTCGTCGGTGATGAGTAACAGAATCGAGAGCCATCGTCAAATATTTGGCCAAAAAGTACAAGGGCCAGGGCACTGAGCTGTTTGGAAACAGTCTGTCGGAAGAAGCCCTGGTTGAGCAGTGGTGTGAGGTAGAAGGACAGTCTTACAATTCCCCTGCAATGACCATATCGGTTCAAATCCTGTTCGTCCCAATGAGGGGAGGCACCACAGACGAAGCAGTAGTGGAAACGAATGTGGAGAAGCTGGTAAAAGTTTTGGATATTTACGAGGAGAGGTTGTCAAAGAGCAAGTACTTGGCGGGTGATTTCCTCAGCTTGGCCGACCTGCAACATCTGCCGACTACCCACTACCTGGTCACAGCTTGCGGAAAGGGAGATCTGATATCGTCGAGAAAACATGTGAAGGCCTGGTGGGAAGACATCTCCAGTCGCCCTGCGTGGAAGAAAGTCTCAGAAAAAGAGCCATAATGAAGAGAATCGACTGTAGAGTCTGTATGGAGCAGGCAGACAACCAGGGCTAGCTAAATAAATAAATAAATAGATTAGATGGGTAAGGCAAATCCTATATTATTATGACTTCCATATTTTCATTTCATAGTAAATGAAAGTCATGCATGTGATAGGTTTTGCTATATCGCAATGATCCGGATAAGACTTTCATGATTTTAGTGGATTCTCTTTTCATGTTATATGTTTTGCCATATCGCAATGATCGGCATAAAACTTTCATGACTTTTAGTTGACTCTCTTTTCATTTCGATTTCAGATGTAAAACTTAGGGTTAGCTATATAAATGGATAAGACTTTCATGACTTCTAGTGGACTGTCTCTTCATTTCGATTTCCAATGTAAAACTTTTCACTTTTGCATTTGCTTACCAGTTTGGATGAAGCTAAATTATTGTTATTTTATTTTGTTTTTAAGAATTTTTTTAATATTTATTTTTAATTTATTAAAATGATATTAAATTATATATTTATTTACAATATAGTTTAGAGAGTTTCAATAGTAAATAATTTTCTTTTAGTTTAATAATAAAAATAAAAAAATTAACATTATTAAAATTAAAATATATATTATATGATTTTATATTAAAAATGAGTATGTTGCGTTCTTAAAAAATATCAGAAAGTTTTAATAATTTAAGATGAAAATTTATGTTAAAGACTTATTTCTTTTAATTGTCTATTTATATTAAATTAAATTTAAATTTCAAAATATTTATTATATTATCAATTAAATTTAACATTTAAAATATTTTTCATCTTCTTCATTGGTTTGGAACAATTTTCTAACTACTTCCTAAAAACATAAATAAAATGTTAAAGTATTCATAGTAATCTCCTACCTTCTTAATGTCTGATAAGTCATTTTCATTAAACCATTTTTGTTTTTAATAGACATTTTTCATCATCATCATCTTTCATCTATAACATAAATAATAAACTTGTATATATCCATCTCAAGCACAAATCCAGCATAGAGAAATCACATCTCTTCTACAAACCTTTTTTAGTGGAAGTTTAATTATATTTAGTTATTTTTATTTTTCTCTGTATATTTTTCAATGTATCTGTGACATACTTAATGTGTAATACATTACATCTAACGCTGACACATCTCTTCCATATTGAATTGCAAAATACGTCTTCACACAAAATACTTATAATTAACTTTTCGATAATAAATTATTTTATTATAGTTTTTTTTTTTTTAATTATAACAATATTCAAAATATAAATAAAAAATGATTTTATTTTTATTTATTTATTATTTTTTTTTTTTTTCCTGGGCAAAGACTAAACTATTTATATTAAAGAAACTGTAAAAATATTTACAAGAGGATTTAACCTCTGAGAGTGACTTAGCAACTCTCTATCAAAAACTTTCACAAAAATATCCGTTCCGCTATTTGTAAGGAACATTGTACAAATTACTGCTAGCAATAACAGACTTCAGAGCAATGGAAAGAGGTCTTACAGGCCTGGAAGCCTGCGAAACTGCGTGTCATTATCAAAAATGCAAAAAATTGTGTGCTTGTTATGCTGGATTTGTCGCCAGCCTCAATACACTGCTCCATTGTAGCCGAACAGGTGTAGCCGGTCCAAAAATGTCGTGCCATAATCACGAATTAACAAAACGGAGTAAGAGACTTTATCACCAGAACAGAGCAAGAGACCTTACCCTCAAAACGGAGCTTACTACTTGAAATTTTCTGAACATTGCCCGGTTTCCTTGTCCGGGGCTCGCTCCCAGGTGACCTCCACACTGTCCTGGACATCTTCAGGCTTCATTCCCGGTGGCAGCTTGAGGTAAAGAATGTTTGCAAAGGAGTTATCAGGCTCCTCATCCATAGCTTGCTTCTGGGGTGAAGCATGCTTGGGGTCTTCCATCGCCTGAGGAGCCTCTGCTTTTTGCTGAGCAGTGTCCATGATATTCTTGTCCTTCATGCTCCCTATCTCCTGAAGCACCTCTGCCTGCTCCTCTGAGTGAACAAAAGTGCTTTCTTCGTCTAGCTTGCTATGTGACAAAGGAATGTAAGAACTATCTTCCATCCACCTCCTCTGCGAGGAATTGTCCGAGGGAGAAGGCATCTGTTCCTCAGTAGCTTCCTTCAAGCTTCCATCCTCCTCGTCTTCTTCAGAGAAGATGACCGTCACGAGAGCCGAAATTAGAGGTTTGTTAGTCCTGCGTCTGAACTGGAATCTTGCAGACTGCACAGTGTTGCTGATGGAGTAGCCCGAACCTTCCGATTTGGTTGAAGGTGGCGACGCACAAGCGATGGGTGAAATGCGTCGAGGGCTTTGACTACCCCTTCCTCCTGAACCTCCCCGCTGCCCAGAGTTGCGACCACGACGAGGTGTAGCTCGTAGATGAGGAGCCATGGAATTAGTTCGATATGAGGCAATCTTGTTTGAAGGCAAAGGATGCTCCGTCTCAGCCTGAAGATTAATTAACGCCGCAATTGCTACGCTGACCACCTCAAAGTTGAAGAATCTGGATTCGTCAGTAGGGGAAGCGTCACTTCCGCAATGCTGCACCGCCACTGAACGAATCCCTTGAGCAATCTCCACCTCTACATCCCGAGAGTGCCTTAAACCAGGAGCAGACGCTATGCTGAAATGAACAGAGAGGTAAGGCCTGCTACCGCCTTTGCCCCCTTCCTCTTTCCTTACCTGAACTTCCCCCCTTTCTTCCTTGGAGCTCAATCTCTCATCCTGCCCCCAAACTCGGACTGTGGAGAATGTTCTGGTTGCCAGAGCTGCCATCCTGTTAATTTCTCCGCGATGTTCTTGGGATAGCGGCTGAATTGAATAGCATTGAATGCCATTCATATCAACCCACTTGAAATCCCTTACCATCTGCCTGTGCAGCTGCCCGCTGTCCTCTCCGCGTGGCGTGCGCATGGCTCACAATGAATGCAAATTAACACCCGCATCCGGGTAAATAAAAAATGTATTTGATGATATAATATCATAAAATTAATATTCACCAACGTATTTGTTTAAAATATAACAATGTTATTATTTTTACTTTAATTATGGTGTTAAGAAGAGTGGATTAAGGAGACAAAAGCGATGCTACCATCTATTGTCTAGTGCATAGCTTTATAAAAGGTTTATGTATAGGTTTATTAAATGTGGATATACAATCATCGTTGATATCAATAGGTGTTTAGACAATAATAGTAATTGTAATTTTAATTCAAATCACGATAACTACACATTTTCAAGTAAGTTTTTTCTTCATGATTAAGGGATGAGAAATAATGGATAAGGTTAATATAAAGAATTTCAAGTAATTTTGGTAAATGATTAAGGGACGAGAAGTAATGGATAAGATTTATATATAGAATCTCAAGTAATTTTGGTAAATTGAAAGAATTAAATAAATGTTGAAAAGGATGTAAGTCAATTATGAAAAGTAAATATGCAATGGGTATATTAAGAAGGAAATATGTAATGGGTAGGTATATTAAATAGTGGTTAATAATGGGAAAAATAATTTCTAGTTGGTTGAATTAATTATTATTATAACTTGTAAGTCTTAAAATCCAAGTATTTTGTTTAGAAACAAGTGTTTTTATACTTTATGTTCTTGACAACTATATGTTGGTCCCAAATTTAATTATTTTCTCAAAATTTCCAATAACTAGGACTAACCTAAATTTTAATAGTTGAAAAGCTTTAAATTAAAGTGATGCCATGGCTTATTTCAGAACAGAGGAAGAGAAAATTGTTTCAATATTGCTCTTCTCTCCTCTTGAAAATCCCCATCAAATAATAGAATTATTCCTAGTGTTTATTTGCATTCTTGTGGCTTGATAGAACAAATCCATGATTTTATTTAAAGCATGAAGGTGTGTAGATACCATCAGGAAAAATGAGAACATCATCCAAAAAAAGGTGTGTGAAAGATAAGTGGGAGTAATGATAATCCCCTTAAACCTATCCCTTTGAACTACTTCTAAAAGGAGCCTAATTAAGTCTTCTACCACCAATAAAAATAGGAGAGGGGAGAGTGGATAACCATGTCATAGCCCTCTCTCACCATGAAAGAAGGGGGAGGCCACCCCATTGATCAGGAGGGTGAAAGAGTATGTGCTAATATAGTTCATGACTCAAGAGACAAAATAATGACAAAACCGTAGATAGATTAGCAAAAGTCTGAGGTATAATCAACTCACCCTATCGAAGGCATTTAAGAATTCAACTTTGAAGAGTAAGGATTTTTGTTACTTTATATGAATGGAATGGAGACCTTTGTGGATAGTTCCAATATCATCATGGATTTTTCTATCTAATAGAAAACCAAATTGTTCAAGGGAAAAGGACCTCCTTTATTTTGAGAGAAATGGTCTTGGACATGGTTTTGTAGATGGAATTGTAAAGTTAAATGGGTCTGAATAAGTCAAAAGTGTTAGCGGAGTTAGCTTTAGGGATGAGGACAATAAAATTTGAGTGTATGAGACCTTCCCTAGGTTATGCTAACAGATCAAATTTCTTTCGAATTTAAATGCGATAAAAGATGATAACTTACTTACACGAATTTTAAACAAATAAAAGTTTTATCATTTTACATTCTAATCAACATAAATTAAGGTGAATATTTCATTATAATAAACTTTACAAGAGTAGTATTTGGAGGGATACCTGTACCAGTGGCTGATGGAGACACCTTTGTCCTGCTCATGCTGAACGCTCCTCTTGATGGACCCAACTGGATTTACCTCCCAGCCAACTAGGAAATAATCCCTAACCCAGGAAACCTCCACAGGTTCCCTAGCCCTTCGAGCCCAAGTCCAACCAGATGTACTGTGTGTGTCCCAATTGAATGATTCAGACCAAGATAACAATATTTCCCTCCTCTCAACAACCCAAGAAACCTCCACAAATTCCTAAGGTCTCCAAAAACACAACAAGTCTAAACAATCACAACCAACCCCCATAATCCTAATCAAGACCCAACATCCCCTTTTCTCCCTTCCCCCTTCCCTTTTATACCCTCCTTCCCTTCTCCATCTCAACCACCTCTCATTAATGTCATTAACCTCTCATCCATCCTTACGGTTGACTTCTCTTCTCCCAATTAAGCTAGGATTACATTTGGAAATGTGACATGAATATAAAATTGAGAATTTAATGGGAAAGGACCATGTCCTCTCCCAAGTAAATATGAAAAGTACATTTGGGAATGTGAGGTGAATATATATATTGATAATTAAATGGAGAGGACTATGTCTTCTCCCAAGTAAATGTGAGGGTACATTTGGGGAATGTGAGATTGTAATTACATGGAGAGGACCATGTCTTCTCCTTAGTAAATGTGAGGGTACATTGGGTAAGGTGAAATGAATATATATATTGATAATGAGTTGGAGAGGACTATGTCTTCTCCCAAGTAAATGTGAGGGCACATTGGGGAATGTGAGATGAATACATATATTTTTGAAATAATGGAAGGAGACCATATCCTACCTAATATTCAATTTGAGAAGGTAAGTGGGGAATTTGAATAATGGAAATCATGAATTTTATATTAGACCAATATTTCTCAATATTTTCAGATAATGTAAACAGTAACAAAATTTGTAGGATAAGATTTAAGTGGGGCATTACATGCACCCCTCCTTCAAAAAACTTTGTCCCGAAGTTAAAATGAAAAGATGCAAGGAGTTTAAAAGCATAACAACCAGAGAGAGTTATAGCAATAAAATCTGATAAGTCTGACAATGACATTTCTTCCCATCAAGAGTCTCCAACTGATCTATATCCTCCTATCCACCTTGGCCTACTTCCGTTCCCACCCTATCTGTCCTCTGCTGCTTTATCAGTGGCAACAGCCATACTAACCACTAATAAAACCAACATGGTGGGAGTGTCGAATACATCGACCTAACTTCCCCACCAGGCAACTGGCAATCTTCATCACACATCTAGGGGAGCGTGTCCACCACTACCCTCCCATGATTCCAGGTTTTGGAGGATACACAATGGGAAATGCCTCCATCCCTCCTGTAGAACTTGGGTCAATACCCTAATACGAACCACACTATAGAGCTGGTTGGACTTGTCATCGAATAATCCAGTCAGGTCGTCTTGCCACTTGTCATTTGCATTTTACCCGTCTCATAAGAGTGCATAACAAGTAGATACCAAATGTAGTAAAATAATGTACATTATAACTTCCTCATTAGATGTCTCATCCTTCCCTCTTGGCTATCATATAGTTATTTTTCTCCTGCGGGTTAGCTCTCATTCATGCATTTATATAACAATAAGACATGTAATTATCACATTACGAAGTCTAGTATCCATGTGTCAATCTGGGAATTTTCACTAAGTCATTCATTTAAATAAATCATATCCACTTGAGCTATATATGAACCAAAATAATTCTGATAAGTTACGCGCTAAATAATCCATCACTAAGTGAGTCATACATGTAGTCCATATATCAACCATTTCTATCATCAATATCAAATTGATCAACTGAGTCATACGAGTAGTTTTATGTGTCAAACCAAATGCATCAATATTACATAATGTTCATAAATAAATAACATGGAAATAGAATCTTAACATAGGTAGCTATCTAAGTCAAAATAGGCATCACAGACGCTCAAAAAGTGAGGGGTAGTCACAATGCATAGTCTCTGCATCCTCCCAGGTAGCAGATCCTGGGCTTTACTTGTCCCATTAGACCTTAACTTGCTCCATCGTATGATGTCTGAGCTGCCGAACCCTACAGTCCAATATGCGTAATGGTTCTACCATTACGGTTCCCATGTCCGAGACCTGCAAGTCCTGCCAATCCAGTTTGTGAGATTCATTAGAAACATAATTTTGTAAAACAGATACATGAAAAAATCATGAGTTTTATAAAAATGGGGCGGCAATACAAGACGATAGGTAACTGGTCCAATATTCTCTTTGATCCTAAAAGGTCCTACGAACCGAGGTGAAAATTTCGTTCCCTTCCCAAACCAGATGGTGCTTTTGTTGGGCCAGATACGAATAAAAACTTGGTCCCCTACTTCATAATTGTGATCAAACCTATGTGAATCAACATAACTCTTCTGTCTATCATGTGCTTCCTTTAACCTTTGCCGAACTTTCTTTACTTGTTCCTCCATTTCTTGAACTAATTCTAGGCCAACTATCACTCGGTCCTCCAACTTTTCCCAACTCAACGACATCTTGCAGGGTCTTCCATATAGAGCTTGATAAGGAGGCATCCTGATTGAACTGTGATAACTGTTATTATAGGCAAACTCTACCAGTGGTAAGTACCTTTCCCACTGAGTCTGATTATCCATGACGTACATCCTAAACATGTCCTCTAGAACCTGATTTACTCTTTCAGTCTGCCCATCTATTTCTCAATGATATGCAGTGCTCAGGTTCAACTGAGTCCCTAGTGCTGACTGCAAACTTGTCCAAAACCTAGATGTAAATCAGGAGTCTTTATCACAAATGATCTTTGTGGGCAATCCATGCAATCGAATAACTTCATTGACAAACACTTGCACCACATTTGTAACATCATAAGTGTCCCTTACTGGGATGAAATGTGCACTTTTGGTCAATTTATCGACTATAACCAATATGGCATTGTGCCTCTGGGAGGTGAGTGGCAAACCCACCAAACAATCCATGGAAATTACTTCCCATTTAGATGTAGGGATGTCATGAGTTTGTAGGAGGCCTACTGGATGGCAATGATCAACCTTCACTCACTGACATTCAAGACATTTGGCGACGAACTAGACTATGTCATGCTTCTTTCCTGTCCAAAAGAAGAGTTTCCTTGTGTCCGCATACATCTTCTTTACCCCAGGATGTGCACAGTAGAGTGCGCTATGAGACTCTCCGAGGATGGTTTCTCTTACATCCCCTTCCTTAGGTACGTACATTCTCCCTTGGAATCTCAATAGCCCATTTGGTTCAAGGACATAACCTTCAAACTTTGGTTCTATCTATTTCCCATTCTGGATAGCTGAGATGACTTTTAAATACCAACTATATTCAAAGAGTTTCTCCAATATCCGCTCCCTTAAATTTACCTTTAAGGCTACTAGGGAGAAGGTTCGTGGCCTCTTGCTTAGTGCATCCGCCACTACATTCTCCTTTCCCTTGATGTATGAGATTTCAAAATCATACTCACCCATGAATTCGCTCCATCGCTTTTGTCTAGCGTTCAAATCCCTCTGAGTGAAGAGATGATTCAGGCTTTGATGATCCATTCTTAACTCAAATATTCTCCCAATGAGGTAGTGTCTCCATAGCTTCAAGGCTAACATTACTGTTGCCAATTCTAAGTTGTGGGTAGCATATAACTCTTCATGCTTCTTCAATTTTCTAGAAGCATAAGCTATTACCCCACCTTCTTGCATCAATACTGCACCCAATCCTTGCGCCAAAGCATCAGTGCAGACAATGAAGTCTTTTCTCATATCTGGTACTTGAAGGATCAGTGCACTAGTTAGTAACCTCTTCAGCTCTGTGAATGCAATGTTACATTCATTTTTCCATTCATACCTAACCCCCTTTCGCTGTAATGTGGTGATGAGTTTTGCAATCCTTGAAAACCCTTCCACAAACCTGCGATAATACCTAGCTAGCCCCATAAAACTACGTACCTCATGGGCACTTTTTGGTATTGGCCAATCCATTATGGCCTTCACCTTTTCCAGGTAGACTAAAATCCCTTCTCCTGAAATGATGTGCCCAAGGTAATGGACTTTCTTATGAAAGAAAGAACATTTTGACAATTTCGCATACAATTGATTTTCCCTTAAACAAGTCAATACTACCCTTAGGTGCTTTTCATGCTCCTTTTCATTCTTGGAATATATAATAATGTCATCAAGGAAGACTTGCATGAATTGGTCCAAATACTTCCTGAACACACCATTCATGAGGCTCATGAATACTGCTGGTGCATTGGTTAAACCGAATGGAACAACTACGAACTCATAGTGCCCAAATCGAGTTCGAAATGTAGTTTTTGAGTTGTCTTTCTCCTTTATCCTCAATTGGTGGTACCCAGATCGTAGATCGATTTTTGAGAAGACCACTACCCCCTCCATTTGATTAAATAAGTAATCTATTCGAGGTATTGGGTACCTATTCCTTATCGTGGCTCTGTTTAAGTCTCTATAGTCTATGCATAGCTGCAAGGAATCATCCTTCTTCTTAACAAAAATTACTGGTGCACCCAAAGGGGAAATACTAGGTTTGATCAATCCCAAGTCTAAGAGCTCCTCTATCTGCATCTGCAACTCACAAAGCTCTGGAGTTGTCATCCTGTAAGGTGTCTTAGATATTGTTCTGCACCTGGTTTCAGATCAATGGTGAAGTCAATCTCTCTTATAGGAGGTAATCTAGGCAATTCCTTTGGAAAAACATCCTTCAATTCTGCCAAAACTGGATGTTGATCCAGGAAAGGTCCCTTCTGGTCACTCACAGTCTTGACCAAATATAGTTTGCAACCTTGTCTAAGACAACGTTTTACCTTCATCCTGGATATGAATCGTAGGCACACTCCCCTCTTGATTCCACAAATCTCAATTGGCCTACCTTCATCATCTAAATAGATCACCTTCTTCTTGAAACAATCTACCAAATCTCGATGAGCTTCAAGCCAGTCCATTCCAATAATTACATCATACGTCCCCAATGTTGTCACATATGACTTCAACTTAGTCTTACACATCCCGAGATTTACCTGACATTGGTCAGCACTAGGCCCTACTGCTTGTTTTATTCTAGAAGCCATCTCAACTTGTTTAAAGTCATCGTACTCATAGGCTGGCAACCCACATTTTTCTAATGCAACTGGTGAAATGAAACTATCTGTAGCACCAAATCCAAACAAAATTTTAACTTTTACTTTGTTTATCATACCTGAGGTTTCTACCACAACAGACTGGTGTTCAACTTGCTGATTGTCAACTGTAGCATAGATTCTGTGGTGGCTACGTACTCTCCTCATTGGTTCTTTTCCCTCTCTTCTATTGTTACCGGTTCGAAACTCAGGGTAGTCTCATTGGTAATGAGGTCCTCCACATCCCCAACAAGTGATGTGTGGTGGACCTTGAACCAAATGTTGTGGAGTTCTTTGGAAATAGTTTCTTCCCCTAGAACCCCTACCCCCACTTGCTGCTCTTCACATATGACTAATTTGTACATGCCCTTGAAGCTGTGGGTGAAGCTACACTTGAAACCAGTGAAATCCCTACTGTCAGTGTTCTAGTTATAACCCTGTTTCCATATGGTGGTGGCCTCCGACTTCTTCCCCTTAGGAAGGTACGAGGGGCCTTCCCCATAAACCCTATTTGACGTGGAAATATGGCTCTGCCTTCGCCCTTTAAGTCTAGGTGTTCTTCGACATAATGAGCCTGTTCTACAGCTTCTGCAACTGAGGATGGTTTCCACATCCGCACCATTGCCCTAATCTTAGGTCTCAACCCATACATAAAATGATATGCTTGGCGCTGGTCAGTATCCATGTAGGAGACATACTTGACCAATTCCATAAATCAAATTTTATATTCTTCTACAGTACGACCTCCCTGTATTAGGGCATGGAAGGCTCCTACCTGTTGTTCTTCATAATACGTTGGCAGGTACTTCTTCCTAAACCTTTCCTCAAATAATTCCCAAGTAACTGTGTCTGGAGTGAGGTGCAATTGACGCTCCAAGTTACCCACCAATTCAGAGCACTATCTCCGAGTTGGAATATTGCTATTTTGGCTTTGGAATTGGTATTGTAATCCCTTAGTGTGAAACACCTTCCCATCCCCTCTAACCAGGTTTCGACACACTCACTAGCACGACCTCCTGCAAATTCTGGGAGCTTAATTTTCTGGAGCTCCCTAGTAATTTCCTCAACTGGAGGTCTTCTATCATAGTCTCTAGATCCCTCGGAGTTCCCTAACCCTGATGAAGGGTGTTCCCCTTCCATTTCATTTGTTTGGTGCCCTCTCAAGGTCTCTGATCCAGGTGGATATTGGTGGCCACCTACCAAGTCCATCTGGACCCCCATCATTGTCTCTTTCAGCATTTTCAGTTTCCTTAATTATAGCACAACTTACTATTTTTAGCAGTTTTTCGGGTCCTGAACTTCTAGAGCCGTTTTGAGGCCCTAAACGACGTTTTTTGGGGAATCTAGGGGCAACATGGGTCCATGTAATGGACCATGTTGCCCATTCCAATAATGGTAGTTCTCGGATAGATCTTTCTACTGAGCTATCATATGCATCAAACGGAGATCGTATGCCAAAGTCACGACCCCGGGAAATTGATGTACCAATTTACCCAAAACTGGGCCCACAATTTGGCGTTTCATCTTCTAAGGGTCAGTTTTGGAATGTGAAGGGTTTTCCATTGTTTCTCAATAATAAATAGGCCTTCGAGCCTCATTGTAACGGAAGTTCGGACAGTTCAGAGACATGTAGCCGCACATCTCTTCTCAGAGATAAGCTACCATCGTCCTAACTGGTTTATTTCCAATTCTGGTTGTAAGCATATTTCGGTATTTTCCATTAATGAAATGAAGTGTTATTTCCGCTGCATCTCTTTAATTATGGTTATCGCATCTCTGTATTTATGGTTATCTCTGTAATCTATTGCGTTCCTATTTAAATCCGGATCAGTGGTATCAGAGCGGTCTGCTTTTTCTCGGTTTTCTTTGCATGTCCCCGACGAGGTCAGGATATAAGGAGTTAGGGCTGAACTGGTCGAACCTTTGCAAGACCAGCCTCGAAAATCCCCAAAGCCTCCCTGGCGGAGAGAAAGAAAGACGAGGGGGCAGGAGATCCCATCAAAAATCTTGCTCCGAAGAAAGCCTCGAGCAGACAACGGAACGGGGATGATGGACAGTTTTGCGCCAGATCTTCAGCGGCTACCTAGAGGTGACGCAGTCGGCTTCAGCAGCGACTCTGAAATGCCACGCCCTTTAAGGTACAAGTTAATTTTGAAATCCCCATCTTCGAGGGTAAAATAGACGCAGATGCCGTAGATAAATGGTTAAATCTGCTAGATGGATATTTCTCTGTTCATGAATTTTCAAGTCGGGAAAGATTGTTTTCGCTCTTCTCAAAGCAGCCCCCCACGTCAAGGACTGGTGGGAAACCTACTGCGAGCAGAAGGATGAAAGTACAGGCTCACTATTTTCAGCCGCACCCACTTGGAATGACTTTCGGAATGCCATCAAGGAGCAGTACTACCCTGTCAAAAGCTATGAGGACAAAAACATCAGATGGACCACGCTGCGGCAGGGACGGGACCAAGATGTGCCTAAGTTCACAAACATCTTTCACACCCTTCGCACACAGTTGGGTATCAAAGATTCTGAGCTGCATCTGGTACTCAAATACCGCGACTGCCTGCACAGATACATCCAGGAAGAGATGGAGTTCTTGAACATCTCCTCACTCGGCACAGCATACCGATACGCTGTCAAAATCGAGCAAAAGTTCAAACAGAAGAAGCGAGACTTTGGATCTGCAAATCCGAAGCCCAAAGGACAAAGCAAAGGCGGGGTGACCCAAGACAACCCATCGAAGCCGCAAGAAAAGAACAACACCACGAAGCCGAAGAAGGACACAGGAAAGTGGTGTGAGTTCCACAAGAGTCCCACTCATAACACAAGTGAGTGTCAGACCAAGCAGTCATTGGTGGGCGAGTTGAAGGCTTTCGAATCATATGCATGTTCTGACCTTGAGCCAGAACCCGACAAGGGGAATGGCAAAGGGAAGTAGATCATTGACGCGGATCCCAGCGCCACTGTTGCCACTACCAAAATCCAGAAAAATGAACTCGAAGATCTAGAGGAGGGGGAACGTCTTTTCCACTCACAGATGTGGGTGAAGGGTTCGTCATTGCAATTCATTGTCGACAGTGGCAGCCAAAAGAACCTTGTTTCAGCAAAGGTCGTGAAGTGGTTGGGCCTACCGAATACAACACACCCGCAGCCGTACAGTATCGGGTGGCTTCATGAAGGACGAGATCTCAAAGTTCGCCAGCAGTGCCGCCTTCCTTACAACATCAAACCATTCACAGACGAGGTATTGTGTGATGTTAAACCTCTGGATGTTTGTGATGTATTATTGGGGCAGCCATACTTGTGGAGGCAACATGCTGTGTATGAGTCAAGGCCTCGCACTGTCATTATTTCTTTGGGTGATTCATTATACAGGATACCAGAGGTAGCCCCACCTACCGCCACGTCTTTGATCACTGCTAAGAAAGGCAGCAAGCTCATCTCCCAGACCAGGAAATTCATCTGTTTGGTTCACTCCCAAAGTAAGGGGAAGATCGTTCCTACATCCATGACCCCAACAAAGGGTTCCTCCACACAGTAGCAACAAGTTGCAACAAAGGGATATGGTCATGACAGAACACAGGAACAACTTCTCCTCACCCACAGGGGTACCACACAAGTTTCAGGTGGGCAACAAAGTCTGGTTGCATCGACAGAAAGAACGCCTTACTAGAACCCATCAAAAGCTCAAACCACTCCGACAAGGTCCTTACAGCAGTACCAAGGCTATGGGGAATAATTCTTTTGTAGCACATTATGCCTCCATTCCTTCGCCTGCACCAAGTGTTCAATGTGGACCGCCGTCGACCATGCTTCCCACCATTTCTAGACACATCAGAGATTGCAGAATAGCTCACCAGCGACCCAGCTCAGCAGAAGCTTCCTCATCTCAGGGAGGAACTCAACGCAATCGGGACCATTGCTTCCTAAGGGAGGAAGAATGATCCAGGTGGATGTTGGTGGCCACCCACCTATCCCATTTGGACCCCCGCAACTGTCTCTTTCAGTTTTTCAGTTTCCGTAATTGTAGCACAATTTACTATTTTTAGCAGTTTTTTCGGATCCTGAACTTCTGGAGCCGTTTTGAGGCCCTAAACGACGTTTTTTGGGAATCCAGGGGCAACACGGGTCCATGGAACATGGACCGGTGTTTCCGTTCCAACAATGATAGTTCTCGAATAGATCTTTCTAATGAGCTATTGTACGCGTCAAACGGAGATCGTATGCCAAAGTTACGACCCCGGGAAATTGATGTACCAATTTACCCAAAACGGGGCCCACAATTTGGCGTTTCATCTTCTAAGGGTCGGGTTTTGGAATGTGAAGGGTTTTCCATTGTTTCTCAATAATAAATAGGCCTTCGAGCCTCATTGTAACACAAGTTCGGGAACAGTTCAGAGACATGTAGCCGCACATCTCTTCTCAGAGATAAGCTACCATCGTCCTAGCTGGTTTATTTCCAATTCTGGTTGTAAGCATATTTCGGTATTTTCCATTAATGAAATGAAGCATTATTTCCGCTGCATCTTTGTGTATATGGTTATCTCTGTATTTTATTGCGTTCCTGTTTAAATCCGGATCAAAAGGTTAGGCTGAAAACACTATTACACCTAGAAAAACCCATGCCATAACAACAAAAGAACCACATGAAATACCATGCATGCCAAATCTAGCAAGGAAAATACACATGCAAATTGATACCTGCAAAGAATCTTGCTATAGCTGCTTGATCCCACCTTTCCCTGCTTGATCTTTGATTCCTCTCGCCTCATTTTCCTTTCTTGATCCAATGCCAAAATGCTCCAAGAAAAATCTAAGTGTCCAAGGGTGAGATAAAGAGAGAATAATCAGAGAGCTCCAAAACTAAACTGGAAAAAAGTTACCAACTAATCCTCAGAAGCCTTTTTATTAACAAGGCCTCTATTTTGTTCATTTTCCATTATAGTCCTCCTCACATGCAACCTATGACCTTTCACCTCCCTTTTCTCCTAATTCCCAATATTTTCATAAATAATTGTTCCAAGAATGCCATTTTGCCTTTCCAAAGCCTTAGCCACTGCCTTTGCCAATTTCCTTAGCCATAATAAACCAAATGAATACCCCCTAGGATGTCTTGTCCAACATTAATCTTGGAATAAGAGTCCCATCAACCATGGTTATTATTTTTGCCTTAAATTTTATTACATAAAATTTTCACCAGGGTTGTTATAGAGCCCCCCCCCTTGGGTGACACAATCCTCAGTGTTTAACCACACCTACACAAACATACTTCCCATGGAGAATTATAACACAACTCGATGCAGTATTTACAATGATCACCCTGCTGAAAAGAAAACCACATGATAACGTAATGATGTCACACCCATACCGGTTATTGGAGATTTATAACATATCTCATGGCAATATTTACATCCATATACATATGTACATATACTAAAACATCATCAAAACATATACCAAACACCATACCAAAACTGCTTTGCCTCAACCAACAAACAAGGAAGGATACATAGCCCGCATCTGATATTCCATCTCCCATGTAGCTTCATCGGGCCGGGGCCCGGAAGTGCGTCTAATGCACTTTAACTTACTTGATTGCTCAGTTCCGAAGCATGAGCACCTTTTTCTACAATATACAGTGAGGCTCTGGTTGGAATTCTCCATTTGGTTCCACCTGCAATACAAACCAATCAATCACATGATCAACATATTTAACATACTTCTTACGCAATGATACCTGGAAAAAATCATGGAATTTCACTGTCGGAGGCAGTGCAAGTCAATAGGCTACTAGCCCAATCCTCTCAATGATAATGAAGGGTCCACAAAACCATGGTTCTAGCTTGGCACATGATCCATAAGGAGATCTTCTTTGGTTTGATGTGCAAGTACACTTGTTCCCCAACCTAGAACTCCTTGAACAATCTATTTCGATTTGCATATCTCTTCTTCCTATCCTTTTCTACCTTGAGATTCTTCTTGATTACCTGCATTCCCTGTTCCATATCCGCCAACATATCTGGTCCAATAAGTACCATGTTCACTGGATCACTCCAACTAATGGGAGTATTACAACTCTGTCCATACAATGCCTCAAAAAGACTCATCCTCATTGACTCCTGATAACCATGGTTGTATGAAAACTCAACCAAGGGAATATACTCCTCCCACTTCCACTATTGATGCATCATATACATCCTCAACATGCCCTCCAATATCCTGTTTACCCTCTCCGTCTGTCCATATGTATGCCGATGACAAGATGTACTAAAGGCCAACTCTATGCCCAAACCTGCAAATAACTCCTTCCAGAACTTGGAAGTGAAGTTTGCATCCCTGTCTGACACAATCTTCTTTAGAACACCATGAAACCTAACCACATCTCTAATGAATACCTGTGCTACATCTCTAGCTGAGAATGTAGACTTCACTAGAATGAAGTGCACAACCTTTTTCAACCTATCCACAACAACGATGATGGAATCACGCTGTTTCACTGTCCTCAAAAAACTTGTGATGAAGTCCATGGAAATGACTTCACATTTCCACTCTGTAATCGCAATAGGCTATAGCAGTCCACTTGGATGATTACATCATGACTTCACACGTTGACAATCAAAACACTTAGCCACAAACACTGCTACATCTCTCTTCAGTTTCAGCCAATAATAAAATATCTTTGTTGTTGTTAGTGTCTTCTGATAACCTAGGTGACTTGAATACGGTTTCGCATGAAACTCCCTCAAGATCACCTTCTTGAGCTCACTATTGTTTGGCAAATATATCATGTCTCTAAATCTAACCAATCCATCCGCGGTAAGACAATAATCCACATCCCGTGCACTTGCACCTGTACCTGTACCTATACATGTACTACTACCTATACCTGTACCTGTACTTCATTGTAACCTATGCACAATATCCATATACCTGATATCTTGTTGACCTGCCTGCAAGATCCTATCCTGTAAGTCTGTCCCATAGGAGCTCATAGCTGCTAAGTGATTTACTTGTATCCACCTACTAAGAGCATATGCCACCCTGTTCTCCTTTCCTTTAATGTACTTGATCTCGAAGTCAAACTCATTGATTGTGGCCAACCATCTAGCCTGTCAGGCATTCAAATTTGGCTAGTCAAACAAATACCTCAATCCAATATGATCACTCATCAGTACAAACCTCATGCCAAGAAGATAGTGCATCCACATATTCAATGCATGTATGATCGCTACTAACTCAAGATCATGCGTCGGGTAGTTCTACTCGTGCTCATTCATTTTTCGCGACTCATAGCATACCACTTATCCATCCTCCATAAGGAATCCACCAAGCCCTTTCTTGCAAGCCTCTATGCACACTATAAACTCTTTATCCGAAATTTCAATGTGTAGCACTGGTGCATCTATCAACAACTGCTTAAGCTACTCAGAACTAGCCTCACACTCCTCTGTCCATTCAAACTTCTTACCTTTCCTTTGCAATGATGTAATAGTACAAGCAATCTGTGAGAAGTTCCTGATGAACCTCCTATATTAGCCTACCAACCCCATGAAAGATCTCACCTCATCTACATTCTTGGGAGCTACCAAATCCATAATGACCCTTATCTTTTCTGGATCTACTGCAATGCCCTCCTTGGAAACAACATATCCCAAGTAGTGTATCTCAGTCTGAAAGAAACTACACTTGTCGAGCTTAGTATACAACTGATGCTCTCTCAACAACCTCAACACCGCTGATAAATGCTCGACATGCCCTTCCTCATTTTTAGAATATACCAATATGTCATCAATGAACACAATAACAAACTTATCCAAATATGAACGCAACACACTATTCATCAAGCACATAAATGTAACTGGGGAATTAGTCAAACCGAATGGAACTACAACAAACTCATAATGCCCATACCTGATTCGGAAAGTTGTCTTGTAAATGTCCTCCTCTTTGATGTGCAACTAATGGTATCCAGATCTCAAGTTGATCTTCGAGAACACTGTTGTTCCCTTCAACTGATTGAACAAGTCATCAATCCTCGGTAATAGATACATGTTCTTGATGGTCACTTTGTTCAACTGCCTGTAGTCTATGCATACTATGGGACTACCATCCTTCTTCTTCACAAACAATACCGGTGTGCCCCATGGTGATACATTTGGCCTAATGTATCCTTTTCCCAACATTTCTTTTGACTGTAGCTTCATCTCTACCAACTCAGGTGCGCTCAACCTGTAAGGTGCTTTTGATGTTGGAGCTTCCCTTGGCACTAACTTAATAGAAAATTCTACCTCACTGTGAGGTGGTAACTCTGAAATGTCCTCAGGAAATACATCCTTGAACTGCTGTAGAATTGGGTACTTACTCAAAACATCTCTGCATCCTCAACTCCTTACCCTTGTCACTAGAAATGGGCACTGTGAATAACATACACCCTTTCCCACAACTACACTTTTCTTGCATAGATGTCACCATCCTAACTGATGTGGCTTTCTTCTTTCCTTGCAAGATTCTTGGTTCCCCATTGTCATCAACACACTCAATGGATTTGCCATAACAACCTACCTTGGTTCTATGAAGATACAACCAATCCATGCCCAACAACATATTGTATGATCCCAATGGTAATTCATTTAAATGTGCTTCAGTAGGCATACCATTCAAATCAAATGCACAAACTCTTACCCAATGATAAAATCGCTTCTTTATACCTGTAGCCAATTGCACTAACCAATATTTTGCATGCAATTCCTTACTCAAACCACACTTATCCACCAAGTCAGGACTAACATAGCTATAATTAGATCCAAGGTCAATCAAAATAGAAATAATTTGATCACAAAGCTTACCATCCATCTCAATGATAGATGCCTGATGGTCTGCCTATTTGTTATTCAATGCTGCATAAATACAAGGAACGCTCTGACCAACATCCCTAACAGTCTATGCCTCCTGCGCACCATATATTTGAGGCCCACCACCCTAATTCTGTGGACAATCTCTCTTAAGGTTCTCCTTACTGCATGTCCAACACTCCAACTGACCAGTACCATAACCTCTATGCTATTGCTGTGACCCATGTCCTTGTCTAGCTACATTGAATCTCTTTTGTGGTGCCACACATTCCAAGGCCTTATTATTTTCGGATGCCATTTAACTTTACCTTTTTCTTTTCCCTTCCATCCTTGCTGATATTCATTCTTACGCTTTCATTGTTCATAGAAATGATTGAATTTCCTAATCACTTCCTTAAGTGACCGAGCTCATCATACTCAATCTGATCTCTAAATGCTAATGGAAATCCACTGACAAATCTCTGAACTTTAGCCTTATCATATTTAAGATATGGTACATACCTCAATAGCTCTAGAAACTTAGTAGTGTATTCTTCATTTGTCATTGATCCCATATTTAGCTCATAAAAATCTTTGGCCTTACTGTCATAGTACCTTTCTGACAAGTATTTCTTCCTGAAAAGCCTCTTGAACTCATGCCAACTCAAGTCATCTGTCTTGATGTATCTGACCCACTTCACACCTTCCCAACAAATGTCTGTTTTACCTTTCAAGCTGAAGATCACTACTTTGGCCTTCATGTTATCTATGTAATTATGCAACCCAAAGAATTTTTTCATCCCAAGTATCCAAGTCTCTACATCTTCTGACTTCTTCACATGTCCATCAAAAGTAGATGGCTTCTCTTTCTTAAACTCATCTAGCAAGTATCCCCTATCACTCCTCCTGTAAGGATGATAATGATGACGATCATGATGTCTATCAGAACCAAAACTAGAATAGTACTTGTATCCATCACCTCTCCTATCCGGAGTATCCAACAACCTGCCATCTCTAACAGTGTCATCTCTATCTGAAATGTGACAACCATGAGACCTACAACCATATACCCCATTAGTTTCGTCCTCATGTCCATGGCTGATTTGAAGTGGCCCTTGTCACTACAATTCTTACAAACTTTGAAGAATTATAGCATTAACCTCTGCTTTTTTCTCTTGCGCCTATATGATCCTGTCATTGTCTGCCTTACAACTCCTTGTTTCTTCCTTCAAGCTCCTCAATGTGTTTTCCAAATCATAAGAGTGCCCAACACCACCCTGCTCATCTGAATTCATAGGAAGAGTCTTTGTAGTCTACCATCTTGCTATCCATTTTGTCTCTTTCCTGCAAGGCATACTATGTCAACTAAACCAAATCACAATAAACCAACATACCTTAGTATAGCTCGGGGAGGATACCTTGTATGTATGATCAACAAATCAATGTGATACATGTATAACATAATCATAATAGCATATAAACATATAAAAAATAAGTGCGCCAACACATAAACATCACTCTAGATAGAGTCCAGTCATCAATGCATGACCATATGAACTACACATACCATGACCTCATGCATGACGAAAACCACTACATCACTATATATTTGACCGCATGCAAACATTAACATGAATAAGCAATGCATAATCAACCACACACATGAATGAACACATATAATCAAGCATAAACAAGCAACACTTGAAACCAAGCTTACAAGAATGATACATGTAACCAAACATACAAGAATGTAACCAACACAAACAAAAATGATACATGTAAGAGACATGAACATGTAGCCAGTCATATACTCATGACGATGCACTCCAAAATAACAACATCGACTTCCACATGACGACATCACTACAACCATGATCAACATCATGCAAATGCAACAAGCACATGGAATGCAAGAGTAAGAGAAACACATGGAACTAACACACATGCATGACGAACACACAACCCATCCAGTCCGAGGGGTGAACCATGCTCTAATACCACTCTATAACACTCCCCTCCCACATCTACCCAAGTAATTGTCCAACTAAGTAAACATGCAATGAGAGGCTACTATGATTGGATTCAACCTCCTATGTGAACTTAAGGAAATGGAATCGACGAAAACACAACATACAAATCTTCCACATCAGCTACAAGACCCTTGAGAACCATGCCAACACTTCAAACAGTTGCCCCTGGGTCCCACTGAAGTTTTTGATCACTTTACCTCTAAAAGCTCTCATGCTATGGGCATGCCAGCATCTAGGGACCTCTAGACACTCTCACAGGCCTGCAAGCCAGCGTCCAGGGACCCTTTTGTCTAGTTCTATGCTAGTGTCCCCAGGATTTAAGTCACTTTTTCAGGCCCAGAGTATAGGTCATTGCCCAGAATTGCATGACATCTCCAGAATAGTAAAATAACAGGGAAACAATGATGGTAAAGAAAATACTTGAACAAGCCCTTAACCAAACCCGTACTAGCCGTGACAGACATTTCGTCAAACATATCGCAAACATGTAATCTATAGGTGTAAGAAACAAAATTAAGCATAGGGATCGCATACTTATATGAGAATCACTAAGAACCATTGTTCCCTTATATCAATTGATGCATTATCATCTATTAGGTCATAGATACATTCTCCATTCATTTACAAGTAAAAACATGATGAGAGCCATACATAGCCACTATCATAAAACACGTACATAACCAACATAATAGCAACATAAGTACCAATGAAATCAAAACCATACGATCCACATATAAACCAATATAATACTCATAGAAATACAAGGAGAAATAACCTTCCATAAATGATGCAAAATCCAAACCCGGGATGGGACTTCCACGTTCCACCCGACCATAGAATGGCTGAGCCAAATCTCTCTTCAACCATTCTTCCTCGTGCCATATTCCAAGCATGAATGTGGGACTCAAACCAAAAGAACCAATAAGCGCATACCAAGGCTAAACCACCTCACTCTTATCAATATAAACAAGGCTTTACCGTGATCCATCCTGGATCACTAGGCCAACATAATAAACATGTCATAACAGGCTTTACCATGATATCTACCTGATCACTAGGCCAAACAAGCATGGATGCCACTAGATTTCTCCACCTACAATGTGAGGAATTTTCTTATCTCCTAGTCTCTCAGGATTTACTGCAATCCAAACCTGGATCACTAGGCCCTAAATCGAGACCCACTCTATAGGCTTTATTGCATATCCCAAACCCAGGATTACTAGGCCCCACAGAGAGCAAACCACCTCTTGGCTTTACTGTATATCCTATCATTCATCAGCAAGGATTCCTAGACCCACCAAGGCAACATAATCCTGGATTTACCATAACCCACAGTTTAGCTCAGGGGTCACTAGGCTAGTGGCTTTACTGTGATCCATAGTCTGGTTCAGGGACCACTAGGCCATGTGCTCTATCATTCGAAGATCCATCCCACTCAGCTTCGAATCCATCTGACAATCCATCTCAACCAAAACATGAGAACCCCATCACACCATGGCTATCCAAAAATGGCAAGGCTAGGTTGAAAACACTATTACACCTAGTAAAACCCATGCCATAACAACAAAAGAACCACATGCAATACAATGCATGCCAAATCTAGCAAGGAAAATACACATGCAAATTGATACATGTAAAGAATCCTGCAATAGTTGCTTGATCCTGCCTTTCACTACTTGATCTTTGCTTCCTCTTGCCTTCTTTGCCATTCTTGATCCAATTCCAAAATGGTCTAAGAAAACCCTAAGTGTCCAAGAGTGAGAGAGAGAATAATCAGAGAGCTCCAAAATTGAAATGAAAAAATGTTACCAACTAATCCTCATAAGCCTTTTTATTAATGAGGCCTCTATTTTCTTCATTTTCCATTATTGTCCTTCATGTTACTCCTCACATGCAACTTATGACCTTTCACCTCCCTTTTCTCCAAATTTCCATTATTTTCATAAATAATTGTGCCAAGAATGTCATTTTGCCTTTCCAAAGCCTTAGCCATTGCCTTTGCCAATTTCCTTAGCCATAATAAATCAAATGAACACCCCCTAGGATGTCTTGCCCAACACTCATCTTGGAATAAGTGTCCCATCAACCGTGGTTATTATTTTTGCCTTTATTAACTTTTATTACATAAAATTTTCACCAGGGCTATTACATTTAGAGTATCTCATTAAGTGGAAGAACATACCTATTGAATATTCCACATGGGAGGATGATTATTTTATACAGAAGAGTCCATAACTACTCAAGCATTGAGGACAACACTTTTTTGAAGGAGAGGGGCATGTTAGGTCCCTATAATACTAGTGTAGCCCTATATTGTTATTCTTGTGCCCCATAGAAGCCCACTATTGTTATTGTTTTTCCCTTACATTATTATTTTTATGTCAGCCCTAATTATATTTTGACCCTTTAGGCTCCTATATATACCAAGGAGGTATTGTCATTTGAATCATCCAAAATTTTTTAATTTATGAGATGTAATAGGAGGTTACCCCATTGAAGTGGTTTATTATCAAGTCATTGATCTATATTTTCTTATGTTTTTTCATTATTTTGATCTGGAACATAACATTGGAAAGTAATCAGGTCTCCCATGTTAGTTTCATCCCTAACAATGTTAATTGCTTTCATTGGTCATTCTCATCGATCTCACGAGATTACTCATGCCTTTTTGATCAAGTTAGGAGGGAAAATTGTGAATGTCGAAGTGGAACTCGACTACAATCTATTCTTGGGATGCAGTTAGGTTTACATGATGCAATCACTTGTATCCACCCTGTTAGTGTTAGTGTTGTTTTCCTGTCACCAGTGATCAAATACTCTTTTACCAAGTCTGTCAGGAGTCTCAAAGTCAAATTTTACCATGTCACTAGGTTTACAGAGTAAAATTTGGTTACTGTTTAGTTGGTCTAGGAATGAGTTTAGTCCTTTTGGAAAGTCACATATGCTAGTCACCTATCTCATTCAGTTGAAGGTGCCATAATAAAATAAAGATTTTCCTTATATCAGTTATCATCATCATTCCATTCAGTTTCAGGTTTTTTCATTAGGTCATTAGGGTTTTCAAGGTCCATCATTATCATGTGTAAATCCAACATTTAATAAAGCATGACAAGCAACTCTTTGACATTAACTTGTTGACTTTTCACAAGTTCATCATGATTTTAGTTCAAAAGGCTCTAGGAAAAGAAGTTCCAGTGTTCAAAAAGTGAAAATATAGCCCAGGTTTCAACTTTCTAAGGTGACTCAATTTTAAAGGTGAAAAATCAATTTTTCAAAAGGTTTATGGGGCTCATTTCTTTTTAAAGAGGAAATTAACTTGCCTATATAAACCAAAAAGCCCCAAACTCATTTTATTTGCCTCTTGTTCCTCCTTTTGCATCGAGCTCTCCCTTCCATTGGTGATAAAAATCTCAAGTTTTTAGGCAAAATTAGCAAAAAATTCAAGGCGCTGCACTTCTGAGGCTGACATTGCACTCCGCTTCTAGACACTGTGCTATGCTTGTGCCAGAGTAGCTCAAAATCACCCAGAACTCACCCAAATCGAAATTTAAAGCTTGCAAATTGTTTTTCTTGCAAACCTAGACTCATATACAAGTAAGTACATCATCTTATTCACCATTTTATTTTGCATATGAATTCAAAGCTAAAGATTTCTTCATATAGGGTTTCCGGTGAATTTGTCATGAAATGATGCTAGGGTTGATGATGGTCATCTAATTTTCATAAGTTTAAACATGTAAAACCTCATCATACACCTCCACACATGTTTAATATATATCATGAACCACAAACCACTAAATTACTTCACCAAAAATGAATCCCTAGCTCATTTCTATGGAATTTGGACAGTTTTCGTAGAAACCCTATTTTTCATTTTTTCACAAAAACATCGTTCCTTCACTTCACCTCCATTCATCTTCATAATTTGTTCATAGTCCATATCCACCTCCTACAATTCCCCTTGCCATTGTTTCCACTCCACCTACCCATCATTTCATTTTTCACTCATCCCTCAGTGTTTTTTTTCTCATTTTCCTGCTGCTAGGGTTTCTGTCATCATGGAAGGAGAATCTTCACCAAAAAGGAAGAAACACCACATGGGAGGCAAAATTCTTAGATATGAACCATCCAACTATAATGAGATCAATTCATCACCCTTTATCAAATAGTACTTTGAAGATGTGAATTGCCTAGATTTTTGCAAAAGGGTGTGTGAAGTAGGTTTCCATGAGCAGTTGACAGATTGGGTTGCCACTCATTTGAAAGGTGAAAGTGCCATTATTGCTGGTGTTGAGTTCACATTTTCAGTGGCTTCTATTTCACTTGCTACAAGGATACCAGATCATGGTGAATACTGGTTCAAGGGAATGAACCTAGACCTTGTACATTATAGATCTTTCTTGAAAACACCATATAGGGAAACCCATACTCATATCATACCTTTCAGCTACCTGTTGGAGAAGTATGCTCCATTGATGAAAGTTATCATGAAATTCTTCACATGTGAAGGAAGGTTCTCTAGACTATATGCCTATCACATTTGGCTTCTAATTCAGTTTACAACTCAGAAACCTCTAAATATGTGCAACTATCTATGCAGGAGCCTTTCCAAGATGTCAGTGAAGGTACATGTGAAGAGAAAAGAACATTATCCTAGTCTCTTTCATCATAGTCTGATCAATACTGTAGTGCTTCATCAACTTGCAGAGAAGAATATGACATGGGAATATTTCTTGGAGACAACTTTGAAATGGCATGAATCCGATGTGGTAGTTCAACATTCTAACATGCCAACACAACTAATGGAGATTGGGTCCTCAAGAAGATTAGTGGAAATTCCTAAAGCACCTAAACCTGAGGTGACTAGGATGTACAAAAGGGGAAAGAGGCTTGTGTTTGCTTCTCATGGTGAGAAAGGGGCCGAGCCTTCTACATCAGCAAAACAGGGACCACCAATGTAGGATAAAGATTTGGTTGAGCATGAGTTTGAGTTGGTTGACTTAGAAGCAGAAAATGAGCCTTCAAATATGAAACATATCATAAAAGAGAAGGATTCTCAGATCAGAGAACTCATGGATAACATGGCAAGGGCAAGATTTGTCATTTCATTCTTAGAACAAGAAAATAGTCAACTGAAGGCAAAACAACTAATCATGGAAAAGAGCAAGCTAAACTATTGCAGCAAGCAGGCAAGGGAAAAGAAGTCTTGGAAATCAATGAGCCTGAAGGAACTCAAGAACAAGGTAATAGAAATAATCCAAGAACTAAAGGACTTAAGAAGGCATTAAAAGAGGAAGAAAAACACATCTTGCTGGATGAGGAACTAGAGTTAGAAGACATAATTGCCTTAGGAGTCAATCAAGACAGAGAGTATTGGTTAGACAAGGTCAATGACCACTTGGAGAAGCTTCTAGACAAGGCCGATAGAGACAATCAACTACTAAGGCACATGGCACATCACTACCAGACCTAGAGTATGATTTGCAATGTCAAGGTCAAACAACTTGAAAACAAGCTCAAAGAAGCCCTAAAAGACCAAAATGATAAAGACAACTTGGAGATGCTTACTGAAGCATCCATGAGGGCTTAATATACCTCATTTTACAGCTCTTGAACAATTTTGAAGAAATTATGATCATTTTTGGTTTTTTGGAAATTTTAGTGCCTTATGCAGAAATTTGATCAGTCACAAAAGCACAGTGCCTTGGCGCTGCGCTTTTTCCTTAGGCACCCAAATCAGGAATGGGTTATATTTCTGGAAAGCCCTTGGCATCCTCTCAAAACCCATTCCTTTAGATTTTCCAGAGGGGGCCTAAATTTTGAGAAAAAAGGGAAAAAGTGGCCAAAAATCAGCTTTCTGGACCTCTTTTCGACAGGCACTGCACTTTTGGAGTGACCTTGGGAGATTGGATTTTTGAAGCCTTCCCATGGGTCATTTTCAAAAATTCAATGTGTTCTGGAAACTAGACTTGAAAATCTAGGTACGTTCTTTCAGATCTTCATTTAGACCTATGGAAGGCACCTTAAAATGTTGAAATATGGCAGCAAGAGTATTCCAATTTAATTTGTCCTTGAATTAAATTGTGAATTAAAATCGAATTTAGTCTTAACAACTACTTGGAAATAATTAATTAATTTATTTTAAATTAATTAGTTGGAGAAATTCAAGTTAGAAGTCATTCTGAAGTCATGCAAGAGTTATCCCTTAAATTAAGAAGATAATATTGAGTTATATTTGAGTTGTAATTAGTTAACTCAGTTTACTGAGTTAAGTCTAGTGAAATTAGTTCCAAACTATTTGAGGAACTAATAGTGAGTTAACAGATAGTTGATGCATTAATGCACTCAACTAGTGCTACTCCAGTTAACTGAAGATTCCCTCATCAGAAAATCATGCATGTCTATTCTGAGAAAGATCCAGTTGAGATTAATGTTCAAGAACAATGTACTATCAGTTGCATGTGTTTTCTCATGGAGAAAACTCATGCATGCAGTCAAGGATAAATCCTTTAGGATTGCGTAGTTTTGGATGAGATCATCCACTTGGTAATAGGAAAATCATCCACAAGGAACAGTGCAAGGAAATAGGAGCTTGGAGGGCAGAGAGGAAGGATGGAGAGAAGCCAAGATTGCTTGTGAGCATCTGTGAGGATTGTAATAAGAGTTGGCTAGCTGTGAGAGCTAAGGCTTTGTATAATTCCTGTGTATTTCCATCATGTATGATAATACAATAGTGTGGGGTTTTTAGCTGAGGCTTTCCCCAAATTATTTTCATGTATATTATGCCATTGATTCTTCCTCTTTTGGGTATATTGTTCAACTCAATATTTAAGCTTCCGCAAATTGATAGTAGAAGTAGGTTATAGTATTCTGATTTGATTTATATTGCATTATCGGGTTAACCTATCACAGATTTTCTACATGGTATCAGAGCAAGATTTGTAGAAATTTTCTACATGGTATCGGAGCTGTGAACAATATACTGAGAAGAGAATTCAAAGTTTGAAGTTTAGGGTTGCAAGTGCAAATCGAATTCATATCATACTTCAAGGCTGACCAATGGCATTCTATGGCTTGAGACTCAAGTATGCCTTGGAAGGAAGCTCGAATTAGATAGCATGGAAAGATAGAATGGAGGTTGTATTAGAAGACAATGGCTTGAAGGAATTCATTGATCAA